>JAUTDX010000377.1:0-152004 GCA_030844895.1 Ambrosia x helenae | reverse complement strand
AATTTTTAAGAATATAAGGCGGTAGAATTGTTTTTTTTTATGAATTTGACTGCCTTAATTATCTTATACACTCACATGCCATTATGTGATTAAATACAAAATAAAAAGTAATGGAATATTATTATTACATATACCATAAATTAGTTAGACTACAAATTCAATTGTGTAGTTTACAATTATTAACGAATTCCTTAAGAAAATCTAATTATGTGTGCCCGCACAGTGCTGCGAGGAACACAAATACTTCTAAGGGTGTGCATGATTCAGTTCGATTTCGTTATTACTCTCAATAAAAAGCGATTTTATTGGTTATCAATCTTATTAGCCAATCAATTATTGTTTAAGTTTATTTTGTATGATTTTTTGGTTTTTAGTTTGATCCAGTGTATTTTTTATTTATAACCAAACCAAACTTTTGCTAAAGTTTTTGCATAGAAGTACATGAAATGAGGGTATAAATACATGAGATGAAGGTATAAGAACTAAGAATAATATGAATTGTTCGGTTTTTGGTTTAGTTAATTTCGGTTAACTAAGGGCATAAAAAACCAATAACCAATTTTAAGTTAATTTTGATTTTTTGGTTAATTCAATTTTCAATTGATTAGGTTTCATTAATCTTTTTCCGTTATTGCTCCACCCATAGATGTTGTTAATCACGTAACATATCAATTTTATAAACTACAAATATTAGCAACGCTATACTCAAATTAAAGAGAATAAAATGCTTGTTTTTATGATGTATTTTTAAAATATTTACCAATGACCAAATTATGGTCGTTTAAAAATTGTGGGATAGTTTGCTTAAAATAAGGAGACAAAAATGTAAAACAATATTTAAATAAGCAAAAGTTTAGTAAAGTTGAAGGAAATAAAGTGTGATGAAGATGATAATATTAAAAAGTAAAAAGGTTTGAAAGACTAAGTTACCCTTATTTTATTTTATGGTTGTACCTTATGCATTAACGGAAAAAATGTCTTAACTTTTGAGTTATCTTAAAATCCCTTGCAAAATTCATTATATATAGTACATATGAGGACGGATTATCTTTTTTACATTAATTTTGAGGATTTTAAAGGGGCAAAATTGAATTTTATGAATTTAACTGTAATTATTTTTACACTACTTTTTGTTGACTATGTGTTGACTGTTGCCAACAACTACTTTTTTGGTTTATCTAAAAACAATTAACATTAGGGCTGTAAACAAACCAAATGTTCGGCGAACAGTTTGTGAACTGTTCGGCGGGAAGTTCGTTTGTGTTCGTTCGTTTAATAAATGAACGAACACAAACAAAAAATTTCGTTCGTTTAGCTAAACAAACGAACATGAACAGAGGTCGTGTTCGTTCGTTTATGTTCGTGAACGTTCGGTAACGTGTTCGTGTATGTTTGTTTTTGTTCGATAGTTCATTAGGGTTTTTTAATTTTTTTTATTTAATTTAAGTATTTCAAATTTTCCAGTGGTAGATTGTTTAACATATATTAGTGTACCACATGTTAATATTACTTAACTATTTTGATTAACTTTATTTTTTTGTGGATTAACGAGGATTTCAAGTTTAATATGATACCTCTGTGTTTTCATAAGACATTACGTGATCAAGATTATGTCACGTATATTGGGTAATTTGATTAGTATATTCTGGCGGACAATGTTAGCGTTGAAAATGCAAATTTTCATAATTTAATGTGCTAGTTTGTGCTCGATTTTGTTCAGTAATGCCTATTTCTGTTCGTTTACATTCATTTGTGTTTGTTTGTGTTCGTTTTTGGCCGACACCAAAATTTAGCAAATAAATACAAGCAACATGAACAAAAATCTCGTTCGGTAAGTGTTCATGAACAGTTCGTGAACACGTTATTTTCTTAACAAACGAACACAAACAAAAAATCTCGTTCGATAAGTGTTCGTGAACAGTTCGCAAACACGTTAATTCCTTAACAAACGAACACGAACAAGGCCTTGTTCGTGTTCGTTTGGTTCGTTTACAGCCCTAATTAACATTATAAAAAGCATCCAAATCATTTACAAATTCACATACATTCAAACCTTCAAACATCTAACTAGAAAACTACTACAAATGCATCTTCAGACCAAAATGGAAAACACGTCGTGAAAAGGTTGTTACTTACCGACTATGGAATTCATGACGGAATACAGGTTTGGTATGAACACGGAGTTTGATCAAAACCTTAGCCAAATGCCACCCCCGTCTCCGGATTTTGTAATTCCGGATACGTAACCACCACAAGATATCGGCCAAAAAAAGCGAGGACAAAAGAAGGGCGGTAGAGGGACCCAAACGGCCGAACAAGATACACGTCGAAAACGGCGAGCAACACCGTGGAAAAAAGAAGAGAAAATCGTGTTGTGTCGTGCTTGGATTGAAATTTCCGAAGATGGACAAGCCGGTGTATAATTTTTTATGTATATATTGTTTTTTGTTTCCTAAAGACTTTTTGTAATTTTTTATTATTTTTGTAGCGGACTATCAAAAGGCAAAAGTATTTTGGAAAAAGATCTGCGACATTTTCTATAAAGAAGTGGGGAGTGAAACTCGTTCTTCCGATATGATATCCGGTCGATGGGCCGAAATTCGAAAGTATGTGGTCTTGTTTACGAACATTCATAATAGGAATAGTAACTGAATGCGAGCAAGTGGTAGTAAAAATCTTCAAATCTACAAATTTACTTGAGACGAATGGAATCAAGAGTTTTTTCGCAAATTGAAGATCACGAAAACGTGAAATGAGGACTACTTGTGGAGAATTCTTCGAAATTGCTCGAAATGAGTTGAGCTAATTACAGAGTAAAGTTAAGCCCAATTTGATATTTCACAGGGCTGGATATTAAAAAGCCCAAAAGTCTGATATCACACAAGTTGGGTCCATTGGGCTATTTATTTGGAGTACTCACATAAGAAGAAACGGACCATTCAAGTAACCACCCAGGTCCGAGTGTCTACCGGCAGTCCGGCACTGCAACAGTTTTTTCTGTGTTTGTAGAGAAAGTAGGTACGCTTTTGCAAATTTCTTTTTTATTGCTGCTGTAATTACGTATGTTTGGTTTCCGAACTTCACATAAGACTATATATAGCTTTTGTTATTGAAATTGAAATCAATAGGAACTAAATTCAGATTAGAGATGTGTTGTTTGTGTGATGAAATGATTCAGACCTAAACAAGCTCTTTTACTATCATCAAATACAAAGTAAAACAGAGAAAATGTTATAAGACCTAATTATGCACATCTGTGTATAGAGATGTGACAGAGATGCTATCAGAAATTACTGTTATGAATGAAATAACTACTTTAAGTGTATCCATGATGAATGATTGTCTTGCTGTGCAGAATTCTTTTACATTTGTAACACATTAAGTCAGATTTTTTGTGGTAAACGGCCTACGCCTTAACCGAGTCAAGCTTTTATCGAGCTCATGCGTGATTACATGCTCAAGTGGAGTCTTTAATTTTTTAATGAGTTCAAACTACAACAAAGGAGCTCAAAATATGAAGTGAGCTCTTGACCTTAAGCTACTTTATAGTGTACAAAAACCTTCTGTTATATTATTTGTAGGACATTGTATGTATCCCATAGCTAGAATACACACGAATATATGATAAGCAGCCGTGTATTTACCTATATTTTGCATTAATGGACAAAAAAAGTTATGATACACGAGCAAAAGTAGATACACAATTCTATGCATCTCATGTCTTATGTTCCCCATGGGTTTTTTTTTCGAATTGATATCGTTCTTCATTGACAGTCTATCTTCATTGCTGCTTAGCATAGTTGATGCACTATTATTGCTTTACCATTCACTAGTCACAGAGATCGGTGAATGTAGGAAATCTTTTAACAACACCACTGCATCATTAGTTTCGCATGAAGGCAGCACATTCACGTTTTGTAAGTCTCTGGTACTGTTATAAGTGTCTATTCTACCCACGGCTTGAATATCCATCAACACATCTAGCACCTCATTCATTGTAGGCCTCATGGCTGAATCATATTGTAAACGCCTAAAAGCCAATTCTATGACCAATGTGATCATGTTCATAGTTTCAGCATTCGAATCGGATACTAAAACTGGGTCGATTAGTTGATCAATTTCACATCTTTAGATTCTGTTTAAAGCCATGTTAGCCAAACTAATCTCGTCTTGAGACCTGTTTAAGTCAACAGCCACCATTGATGATATAAGTTCAATCAAAACAACCCCGAAGCTGTAAACGTCACTCTTTTCTGTTAATTGAAAGCGTTGGTGATATTGTGGATCCACGTATCCTGGGGTTCCTTGGGGAGCTGTCGACACATGAGTGGCATTCTTTGATATGAGTCTTGAGAGACCAAAATCTGCTACTTTTACACTGAAATTGTGATTAAGAAGAATGCTGGTTGTCTTTACATCTCGGTGTATGATTTCAGAAGCGTGAAGGTACACCAGTGCACGTACTGGCGGTTTCAATGGCAATATTCATCCGTATGGGCCATGTTAGCAGACATGGATTTGCTTGTTCTCCATGGAGGTGATCAGCAACGGTGCCATTGAGAACATACTCATAAACAAGGAGAAGTTCACGGCTATGTCTAGAGGTGCAACCATAGAGAACAACAAGATTTGGGTACCTTAATCGGGTGAGGATTTCAATCTCATTTCTAAATTGTTGGACTCGATTGTAGTTGTGCTCATGAAGTTTCTTCACTGCAATTTCTCGCCCGTCTTTTACTTTACCTGGTTCAAAAAAGATGGAAATATAGGGTGGAGAGATTTAAAGTGGATTTGAATAATTAATGACATTTTTGTTTAAGCAAACGTTCTCACCATAATAAACAGTGCCGAAACCTCCATCCCCAAGTTCACAAGAAGGGTCGAAATTTTTGGTGGCATCTTCAAGCTCTTCATAAGAGAAAACAGAGACTCCACAGGAGAGACTTATGTCTTCAAGGTTTAAAGATTTGTTCTTTGATGAGACATAGGAAAAAGGGTTGTTCTTACATAGACGCCAGATTATGAAGACGACAATAGACATCATGAGTATTATGGCTGATCCAATGATAACTAGAACAAGAAAATGCAACACATTTAGGTACTGGTTGCTACATGCATGTTTGAGTATGCAATCATATATATCCAACAATAATGCAGAGGATCAAAGAGGCGTGTTACCCAAAATCTTAATTATCCTATGGCTGCTTTGTTTTACGCTTGGTTTTTCTGTAACAATAAAAGTATGTTAGAAATTTTTATTCTCGCGTATCCATAATAAGGTGAAAATGGGGGAAGATTAAAGAGGAAAGAGAAGCTGTAAATACCCCTTTTCACGTCTAAACACCGAGCTTGTCCATTTTCAGTATCACACTGATGGCCATGTTTTTTACACTTGCTACAGAAAGGTGACAAATTATATATAATAGAGGTGTTTGAAGAGAGGAGAAAATATGTTAGTTTCGTCAAGTCCTGAACTAACTGACGATTTCACAGGTAACTGCACTACCTGACATGTATGTGGAAGGTTACTTGGAACAGTTCCATTCAAGTAGTTATAGTAGAAGATGTGATCTTTGCATCCGGTGTAGCTATTGTAACTATGTTGGTAAAAATAAGCATATGCTTGTTGAGCATAAGGAACATTTTTTGTGCATTTGTAGAGCGTGATAGGAGAAAACAATGAAATGGAATACAAGAGAGGGTTTGGACTTGGAAAAGTGAAATACTTCATAAGCGCTTCACAGCTTTCAGTTTTCACAAGCTGCTCAAACGTTCTGTTCTTGATGACTAGAAAATCAGACTTGTTATCAGAATGAAACTTGCTAACAATCTCATATGACCGTCCTCCAAACTGAACCTCTCCACCTTTCCGTGTACAGTTGACCTTGATCAACCCACATCGCGTGTCTGTGACATTGTAAAACGGGTACTTGAACGCGTCCAAACCTGAGCAACTGAAACTTTCTGGGCAGATAGGCATAGAAACGTTTTCGTCTGTAGCAGAGTGAAGGAGTGGTAGACAAGAGAGAATAACGGACATGAAAAAGAAGACGAGAATCATTTCAAATTCCAACAGAAGAGGTACCTAACTTATTGCATTCTTGAGACTCCTTTGTTGCATTATATACATGATATTCATACTTTTACTTCTGTATGTTTTTTAAATAAATCTCGAAGACACTTGGGACAACATTTAATAAAAGCTGTCACATTAAAAATTTCTATCACTTTGGTCATTTTTTTCCATATTGACCAAGACTTTTGATCCATTACAAAGTTTCATGTGGTTCCCCCACTAACATGTCTTAGTTTATTAAAATCTTAACTTTAAGAAGAAGACCGAAAAGTACACTTTACACACCATTTTATTTCATTAACATACAGTTACTATAACATATTTACATCATACTAGAAGGAAATGCAGATACTAACAGCATTGTGTATATATAGGTAGAAGTGTAGAACTTTTGCAGTACAACTTGAAGAAAATTTATGAAGGCAATATGGCATGTGTAATTTGTGTTTTTGCTGTTTATTTTAAAGTTTTAGCATGTGGAAAATTGGCAACCCAGCACTTCACTAAAAAGGTCAATTGTTCTCTTATGCTGAGGACTAGCAAGACTTGACTTATTGACTCATAATTATTAATTGGTCCTTGCTCCATTTATCAATTATCATCCTTGCCTTTCCAAGAAATACCAAAACACCACACTGAAAAAACAAGAGTCCAATACATGCAAGAATTTCTTTTTTTTTTTTTAGTTTAGTTTACTTTAGTTTTTTTTTTTTTTTTTGAATAAAACTCTGTTTTCAATAACCATTTTGTAATAGAAATATTATTAATAATTTTAAAGCAACCACATGAAAAAAAAACATTTAGTAAACATAAATGTAAAATAAACAAGACTAAATAACAAGTCTTTGTCGTAGTCAGATAATCATAATCGAAGTGCGTAACTATATTATGTCGAATTACCTGGTCGATATTAGTTTCATTGGGTACTATCAGATATCAGTACTATTTTGTCATTAATAAACTATATCATAATGAAGAGAAAAAAAAAATAAACATTACTATTTATGTAATAAAAGTTAAAGAACTCATGTTAATATGTTATTAGAGAAATCATACAAATTATAAATAATAATACTATTATTGTAGCAACACCATTAACAGCAACCACAATAATTATATTAAACCTAAATTAATCAACTTTAAAGATAAGAATAATCATAATCATAATAATAAAAATAATAAATAATGATAGAAAATATAAGAAAACAATAAAATAAGTAAAATGGAAGAAAAGTGGCAGAAGTGGGGATCGAAACTTGTTACCCAATGCAATGCAATGCAATGGCTGTTTTACAGTCCCTCACTCCCCCCCTTGGCCCAAAATGTAGCCCAACATTCATTTTATTAAAAAAAAAAAAAAAAACTAACCACTAATTATTTTTTAGTGCCCAACAATCATCATCATCGCTAATTTACATACAATTTTACATCTTAAATTTTCTGATCTACATTTAGTAATCATAAGCTTTACTAGCTACGAGTTGTATATGCACACTTCCCATCAGTAACCATTGGAAGAACAATAAGGAAGCAATGAATTTGTAGATGGGGAACCTACACATCTTGGTGGAGAAGACACATAAGGTTTTGGAGGGATTTCTAGTGATGCCAAGTCCCCTTCTAACATTTCCAACACTCTAGTGATTGTTGGTCGGCTCAAGGGATTAGTTTGTATGCACCACAAGCCCACGATAATCATCTTCCTTGCAATCATATTTTCTTCCTCGCAAACAATCCCGTGCAATCCAAGTTGTTCTTCATGCAATTCAACCTTCTTATATATCCAGTGAGGAAAATATATCTCACTTGTATGATCAACTTCAACCTCGATATTTTTTCTCCCTCCAACCATTTCTAGAATCATCATTCCATAACTATAAACATCTGATTTGTGGGAAACCTCTCCAAAATTTCTAGAAAATAGTTCAGGAGCGATGTAACCGGGTGTTCCTCGCAAATTGGACATGGATATCTTGCTTTCTTTTTCACGGAACAACTTGGCGAGCCCAAAGTCGGATATCTTAGGACAAAAATCTTCATCCAACAAAATGTTATGTGGCTTTATGTCAAAATGTAATATTCGTGTGCTACAACCCCTATGCAAGTATTCTAGACCTCGAGCAATCCCAACTGCAATTTGGTATAACTTTTCCCACCCAAGTTGGCTACTACTCGAGGAATTACGATGGTATATGAACCTCTCTAGGGAACCATTAGGCATGAATTCATAGATCAAAGCTTTTTTACGACCCTCCACACAAAATCCAATAAGACCTACAATATTAACATGGGAAGTCCTGCCAACACTGGCAACTTCATTAATAAAATCTTCCCCATCACCTTTTAGTTCATTTAAAACCTTCACTGCCACCTGGTTTTGGTTTCCCAGCACTCCTTTATACACAGTACCGAAACCACCTTGGCCTAATTTGCACTTAAAGGAGTTTGTCATCATCTCAACTTGTGCATAAGAGTACCGTTTAGGAGCTAGGAATTCATGATTCTTTAAAAACATTTCAACTTTCACATTGTACTTTGCATTTTTTCTCCATCCAATTTTCCTTCTTTCTGCACCAAGAACTACATCCATCAGTAGACGTGAGTTCATCAATAAATCCATTCTAGAAAGTGAATTAGTGGGTTAAGGTGACAAAAATATGTGTTTGTGATATATTACCAAACATAAGAATCACCCGTGCACCAAGTGTATTATATATGGAAATCTACATTATAATACATATGAGGATGGGATTGTCTTTTTACTTTAATTTTAAGAATTTAAGGGGGCAACGACTAAAGTGGTGCAGCGGTTGTTAAGATGCTAATGAATTTTTTAATGTCTTTGCCTAGGCCCATAACTTACCCTCTTGCGCCTAGGGTCATTGCTCTTCACCTTTTGCTTCTTTGTGCAGATGCACCCGCCGCGACGCGCGGGCATTTCCACTAGTACATATGAGGACGAGAGTGTCTTTTCACATTAATTTTTAGATGTTTAAAGGGGCAAAATTGTATTTTATGAATTTGACTACCTTAATTATTTTTACACTTACATGCTCATTATCTGATTAAATACAAAACTAAAAGTAACGCCAAAAAGTCGGTAACCGTTGGTAATAAAAATGATTCGGTACAGGAAATTCGGTTTACGGTACCGATTTGTTACCGGGTTCATTTGCTAATTCCTATGGTCTAGTTCTTAGTTGTTGACCAAATAGAAACAATTTAAAAAGTCAAACCAAAAGTGAGTATAAACTCCATCGTCAACCCTTTTAAAAAGTCAAAAGTGAGTATATATTATGAATTTACTACGTTAACATGTGGACAAATTTGCACAAGCCAACATTGTCTTCTTCATATGGGAACCACATGTGAAATTGTGGCACACAAGCAAGAACAAGATCATACTGTGGTAGTTATTCCCCTTACACTCTCATTACAAGCAGGTCTCATACAGTTCGTTATATCTTTATTATGTTCTCATTTTTCAAAGATTTTTAATGCATGAATGATCCCTATTGAAGCTACTACTCTACAAGTTTTATTAGATTATAATAGATGTGTTGAATAAACATGTTGTGTAATGGGTCAAAACACATTTGGGTTGAAACAGGTTGGTAACTTTTAGTAATGGTTGAAACCGGTTAGATTAACTAGGACAATAATGTGGTTGAATTGTGTATTCTTAATTATGTGTCAAATATGATTACAAAACATAATTTAATATTTCAAATAAAATGGTTTAGGATTTTATATGCACTAGAATCATATTTTATCTTACATGTTTGACCCGTTATAAATCATATATATCGAATGCAGCCCCTTTATAAGTAAAGGGATAAAAATTGGATCATCCTTACAATTTTCTATTTTCTAATAGTTCGATTGGATTATTCTCTTTTGGTTTTGCAAGATGTGTTCAAAAGGCAAGGCAAGAAAAGTAGTGGATTGTTCGTGACATACCATGTTACATACTTGCATTCAGTGTTTTTAAATCCTCACTCTTTAAATGTGTAGAAATTGGTCAAAAATCCAATTAAAATCGTGGACAAATTGCATCGCAGTCTCTTTACTTTCCAGTACATGTGACAAAATGGGCAGTTTGGGTAATGTGTTCGTGTCAAAATGTGTATTATGCTGATACTCTTCAGTTGCCAAGGTGGGGTTTGAGGTGTCATCTTGGCTTCTCGCCTTGCATTTATCTTTACATTGCCCATTGGTATAATTGCTACCACTACAAATTAGGTAATCAAATACACAGTTTGACTTTTTAGGTAAAACATGTATCTTTTCGTACTCAAAATTAAGATTGGAGTTTGTATACTATCAACTTCATTACTTTAGTATTTCATTACTATTATATTTGTATCTTTTATTGCAATTCGATTTCATTTTTCAGATTTCGCAACGAACTTTAACGAATATTTCATTATTAAAGTTTGTTTGACCAGACTTCCAATGATTCATGCATTCTATTGTTATCAGGCACCGGGACTGAACATCATCACCAAGTATATGATGGGTTACTGGCATCCTAGATATCCTGTTGCAAACATGCTCTTTAAAATAAACGGTTATATTAGCATGGTTCAAGCTTTGACCTTTATACAAGACTTCAAACTTGGACATTGCATGAAGATCTCACCTAGAGCAATGTTCATGGCTCATGTAAGCTTAAATATATCTTTTTGAATTATGAAATATGTATTATAGATGTAACAACACTAACTATCCCCCCTATAAATTTATGGATTATGGGAACTGTCATATCGGTCATCGTATACCATGTAATTGCGTGGATACTAATGGCAAGCTTATGTTTTAAGTAATTTTACTTTGTCATTACTCATTAGTTTATCTAATATGTAATTTCTTTTGTATTTCTTTTATTTGTACACTTATGATTTATATAAATTATAATGTCATTTTATCCTATGTTAACCGTGAATTTTACGGGGCTCTAACCTAGTTATTACGTATACCATAAATTAGTTAGGCTATAAGAGTGGAGGGAGTGGGGCGGTAAAATGGGGCGGGGAGCTTACGTGGAGGCGGGAACACCGCCCCTAGGCGGCGTGGAGGAGGGGGCGGGAGGGAGTGGTGGGGAGATGGGGATGAGCGTGGGGGAGGGGAGGGAGATGATGTGGAGGATTGTGGTTGGTGGTTCATATGACCGTTGATTATTTAAAAAAAACAAAAAATTTAAAACTATACCGTTGCCAAACGGTAGTAAAGAAAAAAAATTTTTTAATCTTTATACATCTATATATATATATATATATATATATATATGTATATATATATATATATATTCAACCATATACTCTTCTACTCAAACCCACACTCTCCTATTTTTATAAAATCCTCTCCAAACTCTCATTTTTTTAAAATACTTGCAAGATGTCGGACCAAACTTCAAGTTCGTCTGATGCGTTTGATGAATTCGCTTTGGCCTCCTCATCTAACGACGGCGCGGAATTGATAATGGCTACCGTTCAGACACTTGTTAAAGTTGTAGTGGATGATAATGAAGCGACCTCGGAACCCAAGCGTAGAAAGTATATAGTTTGTGAACGACAAGCCGTAAATGATTTATTGGTACGTGATTACTTCTCGCCCAAACCAAGATACGATGAAGAAACTTTTAGGCGGCGTTTTCGTATGAGTCGTAATTTATTTATAAGAATATCAAATGATTTAGAAAATAATTACGAATATTTCTAACAAAGGCACGATGCGCGTGGTGAGATGGGATTTACCATGTTTCAAAAGGTGACAGCCGCGCTTAGACACTTGAGTTACGGGCAAAGTTCCGACATAATGGACGACTATTTAAAGATGTCGGCCCGAACGGCTAGGGAAACTCTCCACTATTTTTGTTCGTACGTCATTGAACTATATTTAAAAAAATATTTGAGAAAACCTACGTTTAGTGACATACAACAACTTTTGGAATTCCACGAAGAAAAACATGGTTTTCCTGGGATGCTCGGGAGTTTAGATTGTATGAAATGGAAGTGGGAACTTTGTCCAACTGCATGGCAAGGTCAACACTCAAGTGGATATCATAAAAAGCCTTGTATGATGCTTGAAGCGGTTGCATCACAAGATCTTTGGATTTGGCATGCATTTTTTGGTGTGCCCGGTTCGTTGAACAATAGAACTATTCTTAATCAATCCCCAATTTTCAACGATCTTGTAAATGATGTTGCACCGAAAGGAACTTTTTTTGTAAACGGGGTAGAATACAAGTACGGGTATCTTCTAACAGATGGAATTTACCTTGATTGGGCCGTTTTCGTAAAATACTTTTTTGATTGATTGAGAGTGGTTTTCCGAGTTTTCTTGTTTTTCTTTTCAAACTCATCCTAACATAAATAAATCATTTTACCTAATTTATCATAATTATAGATACAACAAATCTATATCTATATCTATATATATTAATAAAGAAACATGGATGAGAGTGACACATGACACCTGGTGATGCCATCTCTAATTCTCCACCCTTAATTCCCTCCAAAATATTAAGCTTGTTTTTTTCTCTCTCATGTGCATGACACATGCACTTTTCCCCTTGATTTTTAAACGTTAATAACTTTTTTATACAAAATTTTAAGAAAAATACACCAAATTAACAAGAGTTTTATTATCTTTCCAACGAGTACCATAATGTATAAAAAAACGAAAAAAGAAACGACTTTTTAGTGGGTTTTTTCATGCAGAAAAAACTCGTGTTATTTCGTCTTTCCATTATGTTATTTTCGTCTGTTCATTGTGTTTTTCATTTCTTATCAGTGTTTTTTATGCAGATTGTGTTTTTTTTCTAAGTACGGTGTTTTTTTGTACAGTGCATTCTGGTTTTTCTGTGCATTGTGTTTTTCTGAGTAGTCATTTGTGTGTTTTATGTTAAAGTCATATTTTGGACTCACATGTTTTGGCCATGAGGGCTCTATACAAGTACTTATTGTGTTTGTGTTTAGGTAATTCATTAATTAACCATGTTTAAGCAAGTCACTAATCATGTTAAGATAGTATATACGATTTTGAACCTACTATTACATATAAGAAAGTTATATCACTTTTATTTATCTTCAAAATGGATCTTCACTGCTTACATATTGATTATTTTATTCGGTGTAACCAAAAGTGATCGCTTGTATATCTATAACAAAGGATGAACATGTATGTCATTTTTCACATATGCTCGCTTTACACACCACAATCGCCTATCATCATGACATATCATTTGATATCAATTTTGTTGTTTTTTTAGGTTCACAACTTTAGAATGTCTTGAGAAAGAGACAAAGATGTACAGAGACCTCACTTGAGCAATAGGTGTACATGTAGAATTAGAAGTATGTTTTATGAGTTGACTACTGTTGATTCTTAAAAATTTCTTTTTCAAAAAAGCGGCATATTCCTTTTATTGCACACACATTTTGTCACTTAATAATAGATTTGTCTATCCGGGAAGTTCCCGGAGAATAAAGTAGTATTCACTATATTAAATAAAAGTTATTATCTATATATATAATGTAACGATTGGGGTGAGGACATATGGCACTTGGTGAGGCCATCCTCACCCTTAAATTGCCACAAAAAAAATTAGGTTATAAATAATCCAATTAACACAATACTTATTAATTTATATTTTTTTTTATCTTTTCTTTATTATTACTTTACTATATAATTAATAAAATTTTTATGACTATCTTATTTCTCTCTCATATGAAATAATATGATTAAATCATAATTTCACGTTTATCTCTTATTTATTTAATATTTATTTTCTTAACTAATTTCTTTTTATATTTTTGCTTATTAGAACCCATTTAATATTTTATTGATAAAAAGCTAGAGCATCTGAATCACGCCCTGCAATGTTTGCTTGTGCTTTTGCACCTCATTCAAACATACATGCTCTCGTTACTATACATTTTTATTTTTATTCACATGATTAAAATTGGTTTTTCTATGTTATAGTACATTAGTTTCCATGCTACAATATAACACATATTTTGTCTTAATATTAGATTTGTAATTTATATGTTTATTACTAATTACTATAGTGTTAAGGTTTTTAAGGTGTGTTCTTTGATGAGACATAGGAAAAAGGGTTGTTCTTACATTGACGCCAGATTATGAAGATGACCAAAGAAAGTATGAGGACTGTGATTGCTCCAGCTATAACTAAAACAAGAAAACGCAACAGACTCAGGTACAAATATATTCCTACATATATAGTTTGCATACTTATATATCCAGTAATAACGAATAGGATAGAAGTTGCATATTACCAAGTATCTTAATCACTGTCAATTCTCCGACTTGTTTTCCTGTGTGCAGCAACCAAATAATAAAAATATTAATTTCAAGACTATTTTATTTAGGCGAATAAAGTCTATCATATGGATTTATACATCCGATAATAATGCATATGATCGATGGCAGATGCGTATTACCAGGATTTGGAATTTGGGTCTGTTTTCCGCCAGGTTGTACTGCAGCAACCAACCAACCAACAAAAGTGTATAATATAGAATATGTTAGAAATATCTTAATTTCTGTCGTATTTGTTATATGATAAAAGTAAAAGAGCAGGGAAAAAGAAGCTGTAAATACGAAAATACCCCATTTGACGTCTAAGCACTGAACATGTCCCTTGTCAATATCACACAATCGGCCTTCTTTTTGACACTTGCTACAGGAGTGTGAAAAGTTAAATGTAATAGAGGTATATAAAGCGAGAAGGGAAAATATGTTGTTTTCATCAAGTCCTGGCCTACTTGACAATTTCGCAGGTAGGTGCACTACTTGACATGTATGTGGGAGGTCACTTGGCACTGTCCCATTCAAGTAGCTATAGTAGAAAGTGTAACCTTTGCATGTGTTGTGGCTCTTGTAATAATGTGGGTCAAAATAAGAATCTGTATGATTAGCAGAATTGAGTTTTTTTGTGCATTTGAAGAGAGTGATGTTAATAATCATTGAAATGGAATACAAAAGAGGGCTTGGACTTGGAAAACTGAAAGTATTCATAAGGGCCTCACAGCTATTGTTTTTCACCAGCTGCTCAAATGTTCTATTCAGGACGACTAAATTATTTGGAAAAACCCTGAGAACAATCTCATATGATCGTCCTCCAAGTTGAATCTCCCCACCTTTCAAAGTACAGTTGGCCTTGATCAACCCACAACGTGTGTCAGTGACACTGTAAAACGGGTACTTGAATGGGACCATACCAGGGCAACTGAAACTTTCTGGACAGGAGATAGGCACAGAAAGGTTTGTGTCTGCAGCAGCAGCAGAGTGAGACAAGAGGAAAAGGGATATGAAACAGAAGGTAATAATCATTTTAACTGTAAACTAAAACAGGAAAGATATCCAACTTATAACCAGTGTTTTGAGAGACTCCACATTTTAATATCTGCGGATTTACGTGAAGCCAAAAAACAGAGAGTATTGGTGGTCCCTTTTGTAATTTTCTCCTTATTGACCAACCCCATCAATACTTTAATTTCCTGACTCTTTCAAGTCTTCTACTTCACTCATCCTCAACCCCTCTCATACGGGAGATGGACGCACATAGAAGTTTCCATGTGGCTTCAATGGTTTGGCGGGTAATGATGTGGTCCGATCTATCAATAATCTATCTAAATAAGTCATACGTCATTTTCATGGATACAATCTTCAAGTCTTCTCCTTCATTCAACTTAACCCCTTTCAAACGCCAAAAAAGATGTGATATTTAGCAAATATAATTTGGTCTAATTACACTGACCCAAAGTCCAGATCCCTGTTGGGCCAGTTCTCCAGCGACCCAAAATGAGGTCAAATGACATGCATGTTTTTCAGTCCCTCCCTTGGTCTAAAATGTAAACTAGCATTAGGATGAGCTCATTACTGGTACCGAAAATGCTCGGTACGGTACGGTATGCTACCGGTGTTGTTCGGTACCAGTATTTGAATGTACAATCGCTAAAAATACCAACAGGTTGGATTTGTTGAGCGCTCAATCTTCGGTAAAATACCATGTGGAAATAAAGGCTTCATCAATTACTTTCAAAAAAATCTTGAATGCCTTTATCGAGCGCTTAATCTTCAGTTGGTTGTGGACCATCTAGCAAAGTTACGGTGATTTGCATGATACCTACAAAAAGAAAACTCCAAATATGGTGCATTTTTGAATTATGCGAAATGTCGAGTGGGCTGAACAAGGCTCGCTACAAAGTTATGTGGTAAATTATTTGCAAAAGTTGCAAATTCGACTTTAAAAAACTACATACAAATGAAATATTGCAAGGATTTGAAGAGTGAACCGGTCGAAGGTCAAGCCTCAATGGCGAGCCAAGCCACACTAGAGTATTTTTCACTTGTATTTCTTTTTCCAATGTTTTTTTTCTGTATTTTTAGTGGTGTAAATGATGCAGAGCGGCTCGAGAGCTACTCGGGATCGGCTCGATAAAAAGCTCGAACCAGCCGAGCTTTAACGAGCCCGAGCTCGAGCTTGAAACATGACTCGTTTAGTTATTGAGTCCGAGCTCGAGCTTTCATACAAAGACCGTTTAGGCTTGCGTGCCTAAACGAGCCCAAACAAATTTTATATTATAATTATTTTATATATAGTATACCTATTATTTAACATTGGCGAACCGAGCTCGAGCCGAGTTTCGGCTCATTTAAGCATTGAAGCGAGCTCGAGCCGAGTTTTTAGCTCCTTTAAAATTGTTCTAAAATTATTTCGAGCCGAGCCAAGTATTGAGTTTTACTTTCGAGCCGAGCTCGAGCTTAAAGTATTAGGCTCGAACCGAGCCGAGCTCAAGCTCGAGCTTCATAAAAGCATAACGAGCCGAGCTCGAGCCCAGTCAGGCTCGGGCTCAGCTCGGCTCGTTTACACCCTATGTATTTTTAATTGGTTTTTAGCAGTATTGATAAAGAAGTATCTCTAGTTTGTTATATCCGTTTCAAATTAAATGGTTACATAAAAATACCAGTTTCCAAATAGGGTCGGGCCCGAACCCGGTTTCAGTCCGACCTTAATAGATTTCTACAGGTTCAAAGTATTTCAGCCCAATATCGATTCCAAACCCAAACCGGTTTGTCCCATTTAAAAACCGGTTCAATTTGAGCCCAAACCGGATTTCGTATACACTAGGTGTAAACATTGTTCACTCATCACTGACAGAAGGAAAAAGATAGCACCACTTTTTATTTTTAGGGCCCATCGTCACCACTAATTAAAATACAACTCTACATAAAATCATCAATAGTGGTGTAATTATTCGAACAAATCACATTTATTTATATACTTCTAATTAGCAAAGCTTTTGTGCAATGCTGGGTTGTAACTTATGTTTGAAGGGTTGTACCGATGCTTTTATCAAACCCATTTGCTGGTTTTGTGTTTGTAGTTGTATACTCTCATCACTTTTCTCTCTCTCCTAGATGAAATCCTCTGGATTCTCTTTCTTCAACACCTCTCCCTCTCTACATTCTCTCTCACCTACTACACGCTCCATGACACAGCTCCTTTCACCGATGATGACGAACCAGTCACCAGAGGTTTTATTCCCTTTAGATCGGCTAGCTTTTTGCAATGGTTGAAGATTCGTGCGAGGAATTCAACGAATGGTTAAATAGTTTATGAATTAAGATGTTGATTAGTTTAGTTTAACCTTGATACCTCTAGAATTAGGCAATTAACCAACTTTTGAGTTACTGTAATTGGATCAAGAAGAAAACTTTTGGCCTAGAAAAGATGTTTACGCGCGTCGTCAAGAGGTGGCATAGCGGTCAGCTTTTGAGTCCCAAAGGTCTTAGGTTTAAATTCAGCTTCATGAAAGCCACATGCCTAATAGAACTGCATTTTATGTTATCACCTTGGTTAACAAGGTATTAGTAGCGTCCTGTGTCTGTACGAAAAGAAGTCGATAAGAATCATTTTTTGCAATTTAAACGCCCAAATGACTTATACACCTACTAATTATTTGCAATTTTTCAGTTACTTGGCACATGGATAGTTTGATATGTTCCTTGGTGGAGATAAATGACAATTGCAGAGCGGGTAATTTATATCATCTTTGCTCGCATGCTTCATCTCATTTCTTACCATTATGTTTTTGTTATAAGTGGCTATTTTTTTTCATTAAGAACGCGATGATTTGGGTTGTTTTATATCTCCAGTAGGTTAAAAAAAAATATTAACTAAAAGACGAACGGGTCGATTTGGGTTATGCTTAGGGTGTTTACACTTAAAAAATGAACAAGAAAATGAGTACTATTGAGTGGTGTCATCCTAATCTTATTATGTTTTGCTGTTTTCAGCCATATATGTTAACCTAAGCAATGAACTTTCAAGTATAAACTGAAAAGATATGGTTTGAATTGAATATAAAATTAGCACACAACATCTAGGTTTATTAAGCTATTAGTATACTAACCTTATTGAGAAAACACTATATTCTACCGGATCATTAATTTGTCACATATATGATTCCTATTGTGGAAATTGAAAATCGAACAGTAGGTGTTTCTTTTTTTACTATGAATAAATCCGAATGATTGTTATATTTACTAGGTGATTTACATGTGCTTATTTTTGTAGCTTTTATTGCTGATGTGTGTAGTTGCGTTTTAGCATAGATATTCCTCAAAAACTAATATGAAAACGGTCTGATGTTGTGTTTGTTGACCTATTTTTGTGAACATAATCCAGAATGTTAATGTTAACTATCAAATCACAAACACTAGATTCCCCCGCCGCAACGCGCGGGGGGCGCAATCTATTGGAAAATCAGGCCCCAAACAAAACACAAAGAACACTTTTATTATTGAGGACACTAATTACAATAGCCTTAACCATCTATTTATACTAAACTAAACCTAAACCTAGTATAACTCAAACACCAATTAAATAAATATTAAAGCCAAATTAGATAACCATATCCTAATACTAATATTTATCTAAACCTATTAGCATTATCTTGAACCCTATTTGACTCCAAATAGGATTACTCCTTCATTCACCCCCTTAATCCTAATTTGGACCAATTTCTTGACCTTTTCCGGACTCCCCCCGACCTCTACCTCGGCCACATCCAAAGTCTTCCCTCAACTCGACTTATCCCGGACATTCTGGGCTCCACCTCGGCCCCGTCCAAAGCCGTATAACACCAGCTTTACCGACTGTTGTTTTTCACCACACGGAACCCGTTTTGCGCACAACATTTCCGTGAGAGTCTTCTTCTACCGATCAAGAAAACAAAGCCACCCGCTTCTACCGTTTTCCATCACCTGCTAAACGAACTTAATCACTGCCACCTGCTTGATTTTTCCTGCTCGTTTTTCCTGCAACCTGGTTAACCTCTCATTCTGGTGAAACCAACAACTTTCTGTCGGATTTTAACAACTTAATACAGCCACGAGACACCCCGGTGTTCACCCGTCACCCCAGTCATCTCACCCCGTGATAAAGAATGACACGAACAACCACCTTGCCTTCATATTCTGCTGTGAAACAGCCCCGAAAAACCACGAACGGACACCTTTGTTCAACCCGGTCACCTCGTCCTCAAACAACGGTACTCTCAGTTGTCTAACCCGAACGTCTGACCCGAACAACTTACCGTCAACTGTGGTAAAACAACCATGAACCAGCCCCTGCTGTACCAAACTCAATTTATCTTTGTGTTCTCCGATCAACAAACTGGGTTAACAAGCCCCCTGATTTGGCATGAATCACGACTCGTTTCTCTACCCTTTTGACCCGCTAGAACCAAAAACCTTTAAACTGCTGACCTGCGATCACCTCAGGTTCTCTCCGATCACTGCTGATCTAAAACAATTCTGATCACTGCACACCGGTAACCTTCGTCGCAGCAGCCTTGACACCTTCGATCACTTCTTCTTTTGCACCTGCCCTCCACCAACCGACACACCCGCCGGCGGCGGAGGCTTCCCGGTACGAGCCCTAGGCTCTGATACCAATTGTTGGAAAATCAGGCCCCAAACAAAACACAAAGAACACTTTTATTATTGAGGACACTAATTACAATAGCCTTAACCATCTATTTATACTAAATTAAACCTAGTATAACTCAAACACCAATTAAATAAATATTAAAGCCAAATTAGATAACCATATCCTAATACTAATACTTATTTAAACCTATTAGCATTATCTTGAACCTCATTTGACCCGAATAGGATTACTCCTTCACAATCTAGTTTAAATTACTCTAATTACCAAAGCTTTTGTGCATAGAGGTGTTGTACCTTATGCTTAGGGAGTTTTTCAAAAAAAAATTTGATGTTACACTTTTAGCCCAAATGTTTTTCTTTTTTACTTTTAACACAAATATTTTCATCATTTATAATTTAACACTAACAATTTTAATTTTCCACTTCTAACCCAAAACTTCTCATTTTTTACTTTTAACACAAAGATTTTCATCTTTTACAATTTAACCCTAACACATTTTTTTCTTTCAACTTTGGTCCCACATAATTTTCATCTTACGCAATATTTTCGTTTTAAGTTCCGTTCTAAATTTTGCGAGTTATAACAAGTTCATCGCAATGCGCGGGTCCTAGACCGACTTAGTTACTTCACATTAACCATAGTTATTAAAGTCATCGATTTAACGCCTTGGGCATTAACACGTCGTAATGAGCGTGCGTGGTTCTGCGATTTTACGTCTTCTTTTCATTTGGTATTATTTTTCCTTTTTTTATTTATTTTACTTTTACGAGCTTTTTGCTGTTAGTGGTCGCCGGTGGTGTTATGGCATTAATGCTACTTGGTATGGTTTTACACCCCCGCCACAACGTGCGGGGGCTTAATACTAGTTTAAAATATACTAATTACCAAAGGGTTTCTGCATTAGGCTATTGTACCTTATGCTTTATGACTTATACCGGTGGTATTCCACAAAACCATGTGCAGATTTTGTGATAATGGCCTGGTTTGTATGTAGCTTTGACACGTCCCATAAACAAAACCATATCTTCAATCCCCCACCCCCTCTCTTTCTCTCTCATCTCTCTCTTTCTCTCTGCAATCTCTCTCCAACACCCTGTACTACTCTCTAATGGCGTCTGTCTCTCCTCCAATCTTCCCACACTCCATAAGCATATCCGATCCACCTCACACTCTCCACAAACTCACCTAAATATGAACAGGAGCGGATGGTTTCGTACCCTTGACGGTAGCAACGAGGGACCCGAGACATTTATAATGGGAACTCGATATGGGGTTCTGACCAAAAGTCAAGGTTTCTGGTGAGCTTTTTCAACATCGTATTCAAGCATCGCTACTTTGTTTTCCTTTTGAAATTATTAAGATGTGTATTACATACGAATCCCTAATTTTTTTTTTTGTGTTACTACGTATTTTGGTGTTCTATATGATGTTTGATTATAATTTGGTGTTTGTGTTGTACGACAGATGCATAGTAATTCAAGGGACGACCGACGATGGCGTGTTTTACCATTTCAGATCGAACAAATCATAGAACCAAGGTATATTTTACCATTTTCTAAACAGGTCACTTAGTACTTGGTTTGTGACAGATGCAATGCAATTTGTTATTAAAGTATCGAAAGGTGAATTTGAAGCTTAATTGGTGATGAGTTATGGGCTTAAGCTTATGTGTGTCAGGAGAAGCTTTATAATCTGCAAATTCAAATCATGTTCTGTGTGTTTGATTTTGTGGTATGTTTTCACTCTAATGATTCTAAATCGAATTATTATAATGTTTACCAACACTCAAAAATAGTTTTGGTTTGTTTACAGAAACTTGAATGTAGGGATAGTAAGGTATAATTCTATTTAAATTTTGACTGTAGTTTTTTTTTCATTATTTGATCTGTTGATTTTAATGTTGTTTATTAATGCCACAAACATATGATTATTTTGCAACTATTATTGTTATTACATCTCTAATCACTTATATGCTATAACTATTATAAAAAAATATATTTTTTACTATGCTTTACTGAAATAAAATGAAACTTTGTATTGGTTTGTCTAGCGTGGGTTGCAGCGATTAATAAAGATAATTCACAGGTTCAAACACGGATATAGCTATAGTATTAGGTGATACATGATTCAATTAGAAGGTGACCTGAGAAGACGATAGCGAGGTTAGGTATGCTTTATGAATCAATATTGTCAATCTACAAATAGATTTAGGTTTTTAAGTTTAGTGTAGGGATGGAAAAAAAAAATGAACCCATAGGAAGAACAATAGTGTCCGGTTCCATCTTACAAATCAACTAATATGAGTTACAGATTCATATTGAGCAACAAGGCAATTTAGGTTACAGATTTTGTTTTTGATAAACAGGGGATGGTTGATGTGGGATTGGAGTGTTTCGAACGGATGCAAGAAGTGTACAGAGTTGAGCCAACAGTGCACCACTACAAATGCATTGTTGATCTTTTAGGCCGTGCAGGATGGTTAGTTGAAGCCGTGGAACTCATATATAACATGCCAATGACACCAAGTCCTGGCAGGGTACATGGAGAGATAGATATGGGCGAGAAAATCGGGAAAATGTTGATTGAATTAGAACCCCAAAATGGTGGTCGATACGCACCGCTATCTAACATATACGCAAAAGCGGGGAGATGGGAAGACGTCGAGAAAGTGAGAACCTTGATGAAAGAAAACGGCGTAAAAACCACCACGGGTAGAAGTACAATCGACATAGACAGGACTGTTCACGAGTTCAAAATTGGGGATTCCAACCATCATTGAGCGCGAGAGATTTACGAGTTGGTGGAGGAGATGATTGTAAAACTGGAGTTAGAAGGCTATGTCCCGAAAACATCAGAGGTGTTGTTTGATATCAAGGAGGACGAGAAGGAAACAACGCTGTGGCGACATAGCGAAAGGCTTGCTATCGCATTCGGGCTGATCAGTACATCGCTTGGAACGTGACAAAGAATCTTAGGATGTGTGAAGATTGTCATTCGGTGATTAAGTTGGTTTCATGTGTATACAAGAGGTATATAGTAGTGAGAGATCGTTTGAGGTTCCATCATTTTAGAAATAGGAAATGTTCTTGCATGGATTTTTGGTGATTATATATTTGATATGTATTATACGGAGCTGTTTCATGCCATAGACAATAATTGATTTCAATATGTGTATAAAAGACGAGAGTGATGACTATGTCAACTTTCCTGCCACATTGGTACAATGTTAGTCATTTCACCTACACACACCTTGATAACAACAATGGACATATAGAGTTGTTAAGGTACTATATATACTAGAGGTGTATGAAGCTGGTTTTTTTGGTCCAAACGGTTTTTGAGGGGAAAATGATCGGTTTGGTTTCAAAGCGGTTTTTTATCATGTTATGTTTTGACCATTTTTAATCTGATTTCTACGAGGCCGTCCACAAACCGATTACAAACCGTTGGTTCAGTAAGGTGGTTCAAAACTGCTTTCATTCAAACACCGGTTCGGATGTGTATACCTCTACACTATAATCAGCACTCAGAGGTGTAAGATTGTTTAGAGTTAGGCATTTCTACTGCAAACGTCTTTATAACTTAAACTACAACTCTTTTTACCAAATTATAAGACCTTTGTTTTGGAAAAGCAAATGTATTGTATTTAACATGTCTATAGTATTGTCATCATCAAAATAAGATTGGAATTGTTGGATTGATTCAACATTCATGGGTTATTAAGTCAAACTAGAGCAGAACAATTAAAGACGTAATAATGTTTAAAAATAATATCGCACAAAATAGAAAAAGAAGAATCTAATTTGGCAGCTAGCTTCACATGAGAATTAAAAATAAAGATCTTATTGGTTGGTTCATTGCTCATAGAGATGAAAATTGTATTGTATATATAATAACAAAATGAGTTAAATTATAATTATATATGATGCCTTGATATAAGTTTGTTTAAACACTTAATTATGTTATAATGATTTTGGGTTTGTAAACATTATACTTCCATTTCAGGTCACACATGGCTAAGCTCCTGGGATAGGGAGAGGTAAAAAGGCATAGCATAGCTTCATTTGAGGTACTAAATTATTTATCAACTGTGATGAATGGTCAGTGTTTCAATGTTGTATATATTATTAAACACCACTCAAGTTTTAAATTGGAAATTGCAAATCATTATGGGTGGATTGAAATTTACTGTTGTAATTCAGGTTGCCACTATTGTTTCTCAGCCGCCTTCAAGAAGAGACAGGGGCAGAAAGGTTTTGTCGTCTCCTGTTGTACAGCATGCTCTTGATAATGGTTTTCCTGCTGATCTCATTTTCACACCTGTTAAAGCCACCGAGGTAACATGGTTTTTATCTTTGTTTACTGATTTCAGTTGTTAATAATCGTTTCTGTTAAGCGTTTTTCATTAGTATGTATTCCTTTGATTGTAAGGAATACAAGTCTATTTTTTACACGGACGCTGATTATGCTATCTATTTGAGCTTATTTGAAGAAACAAGTCTATTTTTTACAGGAAATGATGAGTTGTCGAAATGTCGATCAGTTCAATCTTTCCCCCTGCTAATTCTTATGCTTATAAAAGGAATTGCATCTATTCAGTTTATAGAGTGTCTCTCCCGTCTGTCGGTATGTCAACTTTGATATATTATTTTCATTACAATTACTGTATTATATTTATGCAATTTATGAAAGTGGTCAAATTTGTTAATTGTAGTTCATGTTTAAAGTTGAAAAAAGCACTTTGGCTGCCCTCCTCACCCAAGTTACGAACCTCAGCGGTGATGATGACGGTGGTATTGTCCGAAGACGTCGATGGCCTCCCGTCAGCTGCTCCATTGTGACAACGACGATCGTGGTTAGAGGTGGGTAGAGAACTTGGATTCCAGTGAAGATTCTGATCAAATTCTCGACAACTATGGGTCATATCTAAAATTTCCCAACCTGTTTTTTCGATACATAAGCATTTACGATGTATGTTTGTATGTGACATAAGTGGTTATATATTGTAGTTCTAATAAAATGAAATGGAATATTAATTTACATGTGGTATTATGCAGGGCTGGCAACAATGTTGAAACTTAGCGTTAACGGGTTAGTTGTAGACATCAAGAAGCAATCGATGATTTTGGCCCTTTTAGCTAAATGCAACATAACACCAGATAAAAACAGTATGCATATGTTTTGACTTTTTTACTTATATTCCATAGACTTATGAAAGGGCATGTTCTTATATTGGTACTGGCTGTGTAGGAGGTGTTTGGTACTGGCTGTGCAGGAGGTGTTTTGTTAGTTCAGAGGAAAATGTCTTGGTCGCCTAACGGGTCAAAAAAGACAAATCAATAGACCGCAATGGGGCAAATGACTCCTCGCGTAGCCATTTTAACGAGAACATTTTGTATGTTGTAATATACGAATGCCGTGTATATAAAACATGATTATCAGATTGCTCTGCCCCCGCCGCAACGCGCGGGGGTCAACATCTAGTATAATTCTAATTACCAAAGCTTCCTAGCTATATGCTTTTGTACGTGCATGCTTTAGTGTTGTTCATGCTTATTGTCTTTGTAGCTTCTGCTTTGTGTGTTGTACTTTTGAAAGAGTGGTTAGCATTACACGTGTCTTCTTTTTGTTCTCTTTTGATATTCTCTTACCCCACCATCACATGTCTGCCTCTTTAGCTTTTTCTCTTTCCCCATGATGAAGACAGATGGAGAGAGTAGAGAAGCCTCCAAGGGAGAGACCAGTGAGCCTCCTACGAATGGCCCCCGAGGCATTCCCGTACCCCACACACAGAACCCGGTTTATAGGTGGTAGTGCGAGTTCCATGAAGAATCATGATGACAACGATTTTGGGGATTTTTTAATGTCAAGTTTATATCGGAATAGGTAAACGACTACCATTCATAGGCATTCAAATATGTGTTTAAACGATTTTGGAAAGCCTAATACGACGTGTGATTGCCTAATCAGTTGATTATTTCAATAGCCTTTTCGTTGTGATTGCTTTTTAATTTATTTTTTTGTGTGTGTTTTAGGCCTTGCCGAATTAGCAAACTTTTTTAGGCCTTACCGATGTCAACATATACTCAGAGCAGCAAAACTGGTACATTTGCTTTTCTAAACTCTTTAATTTGCGGCTTTTTTTAGTGCAAATCTGTAGATAAGTGTTATATTTTGTTTGCTCTGTGTGGCTTTATAATAGGAACATTTGAATTAGGTTTTAATTGGTTGGAGCTCTCTAACTGTATCTAACTACCTGTATACACAACACTGGTCAGACACGTAAAACAAGTATGATAATTTATGATTAGTTGTTAATAGTTGTGTAGTTAGTACATTAAAGTTGTGTTAATAATTCACCTCAAATCGATGAATGAAAAACCCAATTAGCATCTGGACAAAAAAACCTCACTTCAGATGCAAAAATCTCCTGAACCAGGCCCTTCCCAGGTGGTGCTTTTAAAGTGTTCTAGCTCAATTTGCTGCTGGACAAAAAAACCTCACTTCAGATGCAAAAATCCACATTTAGTATCAATGGTCCATATGCATCAACAAGCTCTGCAAGCACCAGAGAATCCAACTAAGGTACAACAGAAACTAACCATCTACAAATGAGTACACCACTTTCCATTGCATTAGGCGTTCTACAAATAAGCTGGACACATCATAGAAGTCTCAGGAGTTGTGAAAAGCTCTCCGCAATCGGTTATTTACCTGAAGCTTAAAAGATTATGCAACAGTCAGTTAACAATTTTAGAAATGAAATAAATAGATTATCATATATGTGCCAAAATAGCAAGGTCATGCGATGGGTAAAAACGAGTCTTTTTTTGTGCAAATAGCAGTCGGTTCAGGTTGAGTTGCGTCACAAGCATTGTATTATTATACTTTTAAATAGTTATTGCATTAAATATGATTAAAAACCTATGTTGATACATCGATGATATTGTTTTTCAACATTAAAAATTTACGAAGATGAAGGCTTATAATTACAGTTGGGTGTTTTGTTAACCCGTTTGATCCATAACAGCTTCCAATTCAGCTAAAAAAATTGTTTCGCTCACTTGACCAATTTAGGATAAACCAAAATGACAAAACCCAAATTGACAGATTCTTATTTTTAAGTTTTACCGAATTGTAAATGAGTAGTGCAGAAACTTATTTTGGTTGGTAACCATGTTCTTTGCGGCTATTTTAAGAAGACGATTGTGACACTGTTGAAATGAAGATAATATATGGAGATCATGAAGTAGTGGGTACCAACTAATGCTATGGGTAAGAGAGAAAAATTGTTTTATCCAAATACCATGACTTTTATGTTGGGCTAATTCTTATAATTATAAAGTTTATTCAGACCGTGTTGCTCTCTGGGCACCATCTTCTTTTGCAGGTTGTGGATCTTCTTACCAGGAAGTTGGAAAATGAACCCAGCTTGCATCGAAGAGTGGATTTTTTTTTTCCTCTGGTGCATCCATTACACAGTGCTCTCATTCACAAAAAGGTAAATTTGTTTAATTGTGTACAGTAGTACACCGCCTCATTTTGACCCGTTAGAGAGAAGAAATGACCCAAACCAATGGTCAAGTTGCTCTTTCTACATTATAACCTACTATTTTCCAGGTCATGTACTTCTAGGATGGTTCTCTTCTTCTAACTCAAGTAGCTATCACCTTAAAATTAGAATCACATTGAGAAATTTGAATATGGAATGAGAATGACCCTACAGGATCATGTAAATATAGTTATTACATAATTTATTGATTTGGAAATTTCAGCACTATTATTCCTCAAATATATCTACTATCCCTTCTTATAGTCATGTATAAATACTGAAAAGAAGGTAGAGTGCCGAAACAACCCATACAATTTGTGTTTTTGTATCCTTTGGGTCCATTCTTTCTAAGTGGGTTGATTTGGGTTTTGTTTTATGTGATTGGTCAAACACAAGATTATCTAAATAGGAAACAAGTGTCCTAAAGTTCATTTTTTGGCAAAAATGTTTCGGCTCAAAACAATAGCAAGTCAAAGAAGAGTATTGGATAGCATGCAACCAATTAGCAAGACTCATGATTATGACTTAATATGTAACCTCTTTGGTAAAGCTAGATCGCTGTTGTGCTGCCTTTCTATTATAATAACGCTAAAGAATTAGCAATATGCTATTTGTTAAACACACTTTGTTTTTTAATGCATATCTAAGCCGTAGGTCAGAGAAAAGCATCGGATAGCATGCAACCAATTAGCAAGACTCAACCTCTTTTGGGCAGATCATGCTAGGATGCTATAAATATGTAACCTCTTTTGCAAAGATTGGTCATGACTGACCCATTTTGTATTTATCACCCAAGGGGGTGATGATATTTGAATATCTAAGCATGTAATCAAACGCTATACACCTTAATATGTGACAACCGATACATAATATCCAACTACTCATTAACAAAAATTCAATCACCAGATTGCCCCCGACGCAACGCGCGGGGGACGCCATCTAGTGGTTTTTTAAGTACCATCTTAATTTATCCTGTTTACATTTAATGATATATATAGTTTTGCTACTTACAAGAACTGGTATATTAGCTAGCATATGCACACTTCCGATTAGTAATCTTTAGAAGAACAATGAGGAAGCATTGATTCTCTAGACGAGGAACCGACAAATCTTGGTGGAGAGGACAGATAAGGTTTTGGAGGGATTTCGAGTGATGCTAAGTCTCCTTCTAACATTTCCAACACCCTAGTGATTGTTTGTCGGCTCAAGGGATTAGTTTGTATGCACCACAAGCCTACAATTATCATCTTCCTTACAATCCTATTTTCTTCATCACTCACAATCTCGTGCAGTCCAAGTTGTTCTTCATGCAGCTCAACCTTCTTATATATCCAATGAGGAAAGTATATCTCACTTGTATGATCAACTCCAACCTCAACGTTTTTTCTCCCTCCCACCATTTCTAAAATCATCATTCCGTAACTATAAAGATCTGATTTGTGGGAAACCTCTCCAAAATTCCTAGAAAATAGTTCAGGAGCAATGTAACCAGGTGTACCTCTCATATGGGACATGGATATCTTGCTTTCTTTCTCACGGAATAACTTAGCCAACCCAAAGTCAGATATCTTAGGACAAAAATCATTATCCAAGAGGATATTATGTGGCTTTATGTCAAAATGCAATATATGTGTGCTACAACCCCTATGCAAGTATTCAAGACCTCGAGCAATCCCAATTGCAATTTGGTGCAATTTTTCCCACCCAAGTTGGTTACTATTTGAAGAATCACGACTGTATATGAACCTCTCAAGGGAACCATTAGGCATGAACTCATAGATCAAAATTCTTTTACGACCATCCAAACAAAAGCCGATAAGACTTACAATATTAACATGAGAAGTCCTACTAACACTTGCAACTTCATTAATGAAATCTTCCCCGTCAGCTTTAACCTCACTTAAAACTTTCACTGCTACTAGGCTTTGGTTTCCTAGCTCTCCTTTATACACAGTACCAAAACCACCTTGGCCAAGTTTGAACTTAAAGGAGTTTGTCATCTTCTCTACTTGTGCATAAGAGAACCTTTTTGGAGCTAGGAATTCATGATTTTTTAGAAACATTTCAACTTTGACATTGTACTTGGCCTTTTTTCTCCATCCATTTTTCCTTTTGAGGCATAAGATTATGACGATTAATGTTGTTAAAGAGCTTACTCCAAGAACTGCAATTATCAATAGAAGTATGTTCATCAATAAGTTCATTCTTGAAAGTGAAATAAAAATTGTGTTTATGATAGATTACCCAAAACAAGAACCACCCGTGGCAACTTTCCTCCTGCATAGACAAGATAAAACCATTCCGGTGTCATTTCAAAACAAGTTATCATCTGTTTTAGGATTGTTTGTGATATTGCGTGTACCCATTTGACTTTAAGGAAATAGTGTGACAACAAAGAGACATAAGACGTCATATACATACACACATATAAATAAATAACAAACAATTTAAAATATGATGTTAATATACAATTCACAGACCTTTTGTAGTTACGAATCGTTATAGTAGTTTAATACAGAAATTGAGATGAAGAGACGACAATTGCGCTCTAAATGCTCTCTTACGTACCTGGTATCAGTCTTCTGCGTGGGTTTTCTGCAGTAACGTATATACAAGTTATATAAGGGGGGACGGGGCGCCACCAGAAAAGGTCATGGGTACCCCACTACTAGCACGGTAATACTGCCGCCACCAGTGCTGGTAGGTGTTCTGTGAACTAAATACTGGTTCTTTTTACCATGGTGGTTCTAGAGGAGAGCGAGAGTGGGAAATGTATTATTAAAAATATGAGTGGTGTAGGTGAGCTTAGAGGAGAGAGAGTGGGAAAGGTATTATTATATATGTGTGAAAATAATTATTTATTGGGTAAAGAATGAAGAATCAGTGGATAAAAATCGATTTCATTGAAGGAAATCAGTGAAATGATGTGGTAGCGTAGGATTGGTTGAAATCAGTGAAGTTAAAAAACCTCACGGGTATTAAGGTAAAATTGATGACAAGAAGTAATTTCAAGACCACCTATGTTAGACGCATCAATTTGGAGTAGGCATTATAAATTGATGGTTGATGCAAATTACCTGGAATCTGAACAGGTGTTTGTTCTGTGTCTGATATTTCTGCAGCAACCAAACAACAAATCATAATTATGTTAAGACATTGTTCTAGTGTACCCATCCATATTAAGGTAAAAATTAAGGATAATGGAAGAAGGAAAAGAAGCTGTAAATACCCTTGTTGACGTCAAAACACTGAACATCATGTCCATTATTTTTAGTATCACAATGACGGCCTTGTTTCTGACACTCGTTACAGGAATATGTCAAATTAAATCTAACAGAGGTAACAGAAGTGATAAGAGAAAATATGTTGGTCTCATCGAATCCTGGACCTGGAAATCTCAGAGGTAACTGCACTACTTGACATGTAGTAGAAGTTGTGAGCTTTGCATTTGTTGTAGCTTTTATAATTATGTTGCTGAAAATAAGTAAGATTTTTTGGGCATTTGAAGAGAGTGATGATGGGAAATATGGAAACGGAATACAAAAGAGGGCTTGGACTTGGAGAAGTGAAATTACTCATAAGCGCCTCACAGCTCTTACTTTTTATAAGATGCTCAAACCTTCTGCTCCCGATTAATAAATGACTAGAACTATGATCAAGTTCAAGCTTGCTAACAATCTCATACGACTTTCCTTCATATTCGATCTCTGCACCTGTCAATGTACAGTTGACCTACATTGTGTGTCTGTGACATTGTAAAACGGGTACTTGAATAAGCCAAAATCTGGGCAACTGAAACTCTCTGAGCAGATAGTCATAGAAACGCTTTTGTCTGCTGTAGCAGAGTGACACAAGAGGAAAAGGGATATGAAACAGAAAACAATAATCATTTTAACTGTAAATTAAAACAAGAAAGATATCCAACTTATAACCCGTGTTTTATATTATATGCATCCTTAATTAATATCTGCGGTTTTACGTGAAGCCAAAAAACAGAGAGTACTTGGTTGTCCCTTTTGTAATTTTCTCCTTATTGACCATCCCATCAATACTTTAATTTCCTGACTCTTTCAAGTCTTCTACTTCAGTCATCCTCAACCCCTCTCATACGGCAGATGGACGCACATAGAAACTTCCATGTTGCTTCATAGGTTTGGCGGGTAATGAATGTGGTCCGATCTATCAATAATTTAAGTAAGTGATAAATGCATTTCATGAATATACATATAATAAACCAAAGTCATTTTAATGACATGGTACTCAAAGAGGTATTCTCCTCCTTAAGTGTGTCATGTGTCATCCCATGTGGCATTAAGATATTTTAGGGAAAAAAAAGTTAAAAACAAAATTAGATTTTTCTCTCTTACGTTTCCTCCCATAATTTTTAAACGTTAATATCTTTTATATACGTGATTTTTTAAAGAAAAAAATTACACCAAATTAACGAGCGTTTTATTATCTTTTCAACGAGTGCCATAGTGCTATATAAAAAACGAAAAAAAAACGACTATTTTTTGTTGGGTTTTGTTCAAACAGAAAAAAAAAAAAACACAAAGTGTTCAAGTAAATCATGTATAGGCAAGTCACTAATTATGTTCAAATCAGTAAATATGAATTCTAATTTCAACATGCGTTAATATTGGAGTTATACATTGTTTTAGGTTAGATATTAATATTAGAGTTATACATTGTTTAAGGTTAGGCGTTAACATTGGAGATATATTTTTAATTGTTTTAGGTTAGCTGCTACCGAAGCTTTCATGCATGTAACTATAAAGTGCATCATTCTATTTCATATGTAAAATTAATATGTCATATTAGATTTTTCAACCCCGGGACGTTCCGGGGTATAATCTAGTAATCAATTAATCATAAGCCTTTAAGTTCCAAGTTTCTTTTTTCATTTTAAGACGACTTTACAAATTACATCTACACATCTATAGGGGCAGTGACGGATCTATATCAAAAGTTCACGGGTAACATTCAATTTTTTTGTTACCGTACTTTCATAAAAATGTAAGCGAAACAAAAATAAAAACACTATAATAAATAAGTTTAAACACATGGCTAATAGATTTCCCCTTTTCGGTTTTTGAAAGCTTGAAATCGAGTAATTACATCCTCTGCTTTTACTTTATCAAAAGTTTATCTTTCAACCGCACAAATTAAAGCACTATACAAAACTATCTCTTGCACCTTGATTATTAACACTTTCATTATACAAGTAACAACATAACAAATTTGTTTTTAATTGTTTAATGTTATACTCAACCAATCATATCTACCAGAGCATTGTGCAAAAGTTGCATTGTCGAATGACAGAGTAGGCGGAGACGAAAGTGCCAAGTAGGGAGGCGGTGGCAGGCGGCCGGCCGGTGGTAGCTGCAACTACAAGCAGGGTCGCCTAATGCTTCTTGTCTATTGTTGTGTTCAACCTTGCTTCCTTTCGTTTGTTTTTCCGGTGGCAAATGAGCCGAGCTATTCAATCTCGGCTCGATAAAAAGGTCAAAACGGGCCGAGCTCGAATGAGATCAAAACTAGCCGAACTCGAATGAGCTCAAGCCGGTGCTTTGCTTATCGAGTTCGAGCCGGCTCACGAGCCCACAATTTATTTAAATTTTAACTAATATATTAAATATATATTTATATAATAATAATTGATATTATAAATTATGAGAAATAACTAAATTATATATAAAATTATAATTATAAATAATATAATTTACTTAATAAATAATAAACGAGCTGAGTTCCAGCTGTAGGAACAAGGCTAGAATCGAGTTGTTCTCGAACTCGAGCTTTCTTAAGTTAAACGAGCTTGAGCTCGGTTCGGCTTGTTTGTACCCCTAGTTTTTTCCCATTTAAACTTTAAACAAACTAATATGGCTTAAGCTTTATGGGCTTCAGTCTTATAAATAATAAATAAAATGGGTTAACAGGTAATGGATTTATAGGCTTTTATTTTATTTTTATTTTTTGTAAGGCTAATAATAAAACTTTGAGAATATTTTGGGTTTTAAAAGAATTTGAGGGGTAACGTTATATATATACAGAGGTAACGTAATACAAAAAACGTAAAAAAGAATATAAAAATTGCACTACGCCGGAAAAGTTGAAGGGTAGCGGATGCTACCCCTCCACATGTTATATGCCTGCCCCTCTATAGGGGGGCTTCAACTTTCAAGAATCCTTGAAACAATTTTACATAACTACGTGTATTTAGACTATGTATTGTGGCTCGCAAGCGAGCTAGCGTGAGTGAGCGTTCAATCCATGTGGCTCGCGAACTCCACAACGTGGCCACACGAAACTGTTAGCGAGTGAGCACACACTACCCATCTCATGTGGGTTGGCGTGAGAAAAAACGACCGTTGGCTATGTATTGACTGTTGCCAACAGCTACTTTTTGGTTTATTTAAAAAAATTACTTTATAAATTTAAAACTTGAAAAAACCGGTTTGGTAAAAGTCAATCGTTTACCCCAGTTTTGGAATTAAAACATCAAGCTTTTGGCACCGAGGAAATGACATCTTTTTAATTTACTAAAACCACTCACACCAGTCAATAACCACTGAATACCCAATACCTTGTCATAGTTATCTAGGGGAATAACCAAGACATCAGTGGTGAACCATAAGTTTTGCATGTTCCACTTGAAATTAGGGCAATAACTTGCACATTCAATCTTTGACCCATTTGCTACTCCCACTGTCATGTTCTCAATAGACTTAATGAGACATTTCAGTTTGAGAGCCAACTTCTTGTTTAGAAAGTTGTGAGTGGACCCTGAATCCACTAATATTCTCAACTGCACATTTCCTATTCTCCCCATTATAATCATGGTAGAAAATGATTGTATTCCAGTCAAAGCATGAATGGAAATATGGGGATCTGGCTAATTTTGCTGGTCCAATGGTTCAACTACTTCAATGACTTCAGAATCCTCCTCTAGTCCTACTATTTCAAGAACAAACAACCGTTTATTAGGACATTTATGACCAGGAGTGAATTTTTCAGTCACCAGAAACACTCTCCTTTTGATCTTTTCAACTCAATTTCTTTAATGGTTATCTTCTTGGTGTTATTGAGTTTCTTGGAAGCAGGTGGGGTAGGTAAAATGGGTAAATGGGATACATTGAAAGGAGGTTTTACAGTTTGAGATTTTTGGCCAAAAGAAGTGTTAGAGGTATATCTTTGGGGTTGAGTTTGGAGGGATAAAGATTTGTTGGTGTTATTTTGCACTTTAGCCAAATAATAAGCCTCCTTCATAGAAGTTGGCTTGAACATTTTCACTGGTCCACCTATTTCAGGTTTCACAGCTTTCAAGAACACACCAACTGCATAGGGTTCATTGATTGATACCTTTAAGAGACATGCATCAAACTCATCATAGAACTCCTCCAATGGTCCAGTCTGAACCATAGAAGTGAGCATGCCCATATCATATTCAGACAATACCTAAGAGAATCTGTTGATTATGGCTTCAGAGTATTCTGGCCATGTAATCTCAGGCACACCCTTTGTTTTTAAGTAATTCTGATGCCACTTGACTGCCTTTCCTTCTTGATGGATGGCTGCATATCTGACCTTGAAATTCTCAGGGGTTTCATCCACCTAAAAGAAATGATCACATCTATACAACCAGTCATCAACATTAGTCCCATCAAACTTTGGAAAATCAATCTTTCTAATCCTATGAAACTTCTCATTTCTTGTTGCATGTCCATTAGTTGCAGTCATTCCATGGTTATTGTCTCCACTACTGGTAGCCCCATTATTCATCTTTGACAATAAATCCTGAACACTAGCATTGAGACTAGCAATAGTGGCTTCTGATTTCTTCATGAATGCATCAATTTTCAACAGTAGTGAAACAGCATGATCCTCTATTGGTTTTTCAAGTGATGTTTTATCTATCTCAGATCTGCTACGGGTAGTCATGACTGATTATGAATGAAAGAAGGAATTAATTAACGAGTGAAGAATTGAAAGACAATTGGAATTGAAAATTCGAATAAGAATGGACAATCACAAATTGATCGATCCACTGGAATTGAATGATCATAAATTGATCAATTCAATGCAATAGATTGATCAACAATTAATCAATCCAGGTTCTGAATGGAAAAGAATCGGTGAATTGAATCAAAGAATGATTGTTGAAGATGGTCAAGATTTAGGACGAACATATTAGCAATGGTGGTTCAGACGTGTTAAAATTGTTACAGTTATGGTGGTAGTTAGAAGTTGTGGTGGGACGGTGGTTAGTTATGGTGGTCGGAGAGCCGAGGAGTCGATGGCTCTGATACCATTGATAAGGATCAAATAAGAGGATAAGAAACATAGAAAAAGGATTAGCCAAATGATTCGATGGCTTATTGTTAGCTCACACTCAACTATATAAACGACTATACAACAAACTGCCGTTAACTAACTTTCCCGCCCATTTTACAACAATTAAGCATTAACTACTTATTCCCAAACTAACCCTTACATTACTAGCTATTACAACTTTAGTCCCTGAAGTAACTATTACAACATATCATCATCTACTCATCTACTAGAAGTACATCATTTTTCATCATCGTCATCTACTCGTCAACCAGCATCTGTCTCGATAAGAACCCCTCTTCCCCAAATCCCCTTTTATCATTAATGGTATCAATAATAATAACTTGTATACTGTATGTTTCTACTTATTCAATAAAGTTTCCTGCTTTCCTTGTTCTTTGTCATATCGCGATTTGTGTAGCCCACAAATTTGACATGGCTAAAAAAAGCAGATTTGTTGTTTGTGGTATTAGTTTAATTTTGTTGAATTAATTAACATAATGTTTTCATGAATTTGGTTGAAATTATCTTATAATTTTGGCGAGAAATTAGGATAACCCAGTTGGAAGTGGATATAGTTATGTTCAGGATGAAGAGTTACTAGCAAAAACTGATGAAGATGTTGCAATTGATTTGACCATATTAGTGTTTGTTAATTGATGATTGAGTTTTTTGTTGTTGATGTTGCTGTGTTTATTATTACGTTAGAATGTCATTGATATGGATTCAGCTGCATTGTAGTGATGGATGAAGGTAATGTTTTGTTTGATGCACACCAAGTGCTTGATGAAATGCATAAATGAAAATATTATTTTAAATGCTATATTTTTTGCTGTTCGTTTGATTTTTGAGAAGTTATTCTCTTTTTAGTCTATTTTGACTGCAATGTTTACGTAGATATCATGTTTCGCTTTCAGCACTTGATACTCTATTTACTTTCCGAAGTGAAGTCTCATTTCGACTGCTGATAACTGAATAAGTAGATTCTTAAATTCGAAATTGTAACGTGTTTTAAGTTTATGGAAGATGATAACTATGCTGAACAAAATTGATGTAGAACAGAGAGTGAAAATTATGATCATGCAATTTTAATAAAAAAAAAAATCATATCCTTTCCTTGTGTGAATTGCAGGTTTATTATTGATTTATTGAAATGGCAACAACAGCCATGTCAGATTCTAGTGACATAAAACCCTTTCCAGGGTTGCCTATTGATATTAGAGGTTTAATTTGTGGATATATATCTTGTGGATGTTTTTTTATGCTAGGATACTTAGGAAATGGGTTAAAATGGACGCAAGAAAACTGTCGAATTCTTGATTAAAAGTTATGTTAGATTTTACTAATATAGGAGTTATCTGAAGGAAAGAGAGCATTCATTGCTGGTGTAGCTGATGATAATGGGTATGGTTGGGGAATAGCCAAATCTTTAGCTGCTGCGGGAGCTGAGATTCTTGTTGGCACATGGGTTCATGTATGTTACTAATCCTGGCACTAGGTTAAGAGGTGGCAAGATGGGCGGCCTGGTGGGTTGAGTAATGGGTAAAAAACGGGTCATTTTTTTAATATTGGTTGAAACATGTGAGGTTGGGTTGACCCAAACCCGTTTTAACAAAGTATAAATTTGAATTTTTTTTTCTCTTTTACATGTAAATACTAAAAAAGAAGCCTTTTTTAAACCCAACCTGGCTCGCTCCGACCCGAAACCCGTTTTGACCCGGACCTAACCCGAGCCAAAACCCGTTTTGACACGAACCCGTTTTGACCCGAACCTGTTCCAACCCGAACCGATACAACCTTTTTTTTGAATTGACTCGTTTTGACCTGCAACCCATCTCGACCCGACCAGACCCGTTTGCCAGCTATTGTCAAAAACCTTCTGTTATATTATTTGTTGGACATTGTATGTATCCCATATCTAGAATACACAAGAATATATGACAAGCAGCCGTGTATTTACCTATATTTTGCATTAATGGACAAAAAAAGGTATGATACACGAGCAAAAGTAGTTGCAAAATTCTATGCATCTCATGCCTAATTTTAACAGAAAAAAAAAAAGAGGCTCTCATGTCATTTATGTTCCCCATGGGTTTTTTTTCATATTGATATCGTTCTTCATTGACAGTCTATCTTCACTACTGCTTAGCATAGTTGATGCACTATTATTGCTTTGCCATTCACTAGTGACAGAGATCGGTGAATGTTGGAAATCTTTTAACACCACCACTGCATCATTAGTTTCGCATGAAGGCAGCACGTTCACATTTTGTAAGTCTCTGGTACTGTTATAAGTGTCTGTTCTACCCACGGCTTGAGTATCCATCAACACATCCAGCACCTCATTCATTGTAGGCCTCATGGCTGAATCATATTGTAAACACCTAAAAGCCAATTCTACGACCAATGTGATCATGTTCATAGTTTCAGCATTCGAATCGGATACCAAAACCGGGTCGATTATTTGATCAATTTCACATCTTTGGATTCTGTTTTAAAGCCATGTTAGCCAAACTAATCTCGTCTTGAGACCTGTTTAAGTCGACAACCACCATTGATGATACAAGTTCAATCAAGACAACCTCGAAGCTGTAAACGTCACTCTTTTCTGTTAATTGAAAGCGTTGGTGATACTGTGGATCCACGTATCCTGGGGTTCCTTGGGGAGCTATTGACACATGAGTGGCATTCTTTGATATGAGTCTCGAGAGACCAAAATCTGCTACTTTTACACCAAAATTGTGATTAAGAAGAATGTTGGTTGTCTTTACATCTCGGTGTATGATTTCAGAAGCGTGAAGGTACACCAGTGGACTAGCGGTTTCAATGGCAATATTCATCTGTACGGGCCATGTTAGCAGGTATGGATTTGCTTGTTCTCCGTGGAGGTGATCAGCAACGGTGCCATTGGGAACATACTCATAAACAAGGAGAAGTTCACGGCTATTTCTAGAGGTGCAACCATAGAGAACAACAAGATTTGGGTGCCTTAATCTGGTGAGGATTTCAATCTCATTTCTGAATTGTTGGACTCGATTGTAGTTGTGCTCGTGAAGTTTCTTCACTGCAATTTCTCGCCCATCTTTGAGTTTACCTTGTTCAGAAAGACGGATAGATCAGGTGGAGATATTGGACGTGGATATGAACAATTAATGGCATATTTGTTTAAACAAACGTTCTCACCATAATAAACGGCTCCAAAACCTCCATCCCCAAGTTCACGAGAAGGGTCGAAATTTTGGGTGGAATCTTCAAGCTATTCATAGGAGAAAACAGAGACTCCACCGGAGAGACTTATGTCTTCAAGGTTAAAAGATTTGTTCTTTGATGAGATATAGGAAAAAGGGTTGCTCCTACATAGACGCCAGATTATGAAGACGACAATAGACATCATGAGGATTATGGCTGATCCGACGATAACTAGAACAAGAAAATGCAACACATTTAGTATCACATTTATTTGCTCAACATGTATGTGTGAGATGCAATCATATATATCCAACAATAACGCAGAGGATCAAAGAGGCGTATTACCCAAAATCTTAATTATCTTATGGCTGCTTTGTTTTATGCTTGGTTTTTCTGTAACAACAAAAGTATCTATTATAGGGCAACAAAAAAAAACATTAGAAGTATGTTAGAAATTTCATTCTAGTGTATCAATAATAAGGTGAAAATGAGGGAAGATTAAAGAGGAAAAGAGAAGCTGTAAATACCTCTTTTGACGTCTAAACACCGAGCTTGCCCATTTTCAGTATCACACTGGTGGCCATGTTTTTTACACTTACTAAAGAAAGGTGATAAATTATATATAATAGAGGTGTTTGAAGAGAGAAGAGAAAATATGTTGGTTTCATCAAGTCCTGGACTACCTTGGGTTTTCACAGGTAACTGCACTACCTGACATGTATGTGGAAGGTCACTTGGAACAGTTCCATTCAAGTAGTTATAGTAGAAGATGTGATCTTTGCATCCGGTGTAGCTATTGTAATATTGTCAAAGTTGTAACAGACTTAACAGTCTATATATCAGGCGGGAAATAACAGAATAGAATAGTTACGTGTCAATTGTAATAGAAGTAATAGTTGAAGGACTGTTTGTGTAATATTGTCAAAGTTGTAACAGACTTAACAGTCTATATATCAGGCGGGAAATAACAATAATAACTACCTGATAACATCAAAACCCTGTCAAGAAAATAAATGAATGAGAAAAGGGCCAGAGGAGAGTGTTTTGGTTGTAATGAAAAGTACTCTTCAACCCATCAGTGTAAAAATAAAACAGATCTTCTTGTTGGAATTAGATGAAGAGATAGAAGAAGAACTTGGTTCTTTAAACATAAATATGATGGAAGAGGGGCAGTCTCAAGAACCTCATATTTCCATTCATGCCATTACTGGCATCCCATCTTTCTCCACTATGAGAATTATTGGGACAATAGGCACTAAACAGTTGCATATCTTGGTTGATTCAGGATCAACCCACAATTTTATTAATGAAAAATGGGCCAAGAAGTTGGGTTATAAACTGACAAAGATCAGTGGAATGAAGGTTTCAGTTGCCAATGGTGAGGCTCTTGAATGTGTACAAATGTGCAAAGACTTTCAATGGTCTATGCAAGGATTATGGTACAAAGCAGATGTGTTGGTAGTCTCATTGCAGAACTATGATATGGTTTTGGGCATCCAATGGTTGATGACCCTAGGGGATATCAGTTGGAACTTTAAAAATTTAACAATGAGATACCAAGTGGGGGACTTATGGCATGAACTCAAAGGTTATGCCACTAATAGTGTCACCTTGTGTTCAGCAGAGAAGTTGGATTATTTGTTGGATCACAATGATGAGGTGTCATCTGCCCAATTGTTGAGTATACAGGTTGGGGAAGGGACAAATCAATTCCAACATTCTGCAATGATTAAGAAGCCTGATGTCAATGAAGAAGTAAACCAGGCCATTGAGAACATTTTGGCTAAGTTTGAGGATGTGTTTCAAACTCCTACTGGTCTTCCTCCCAGTAGAAGTTGTGATCATAAGATTGTTTTGCAGGATGACAAGGTGGTGATTAATGAAAGAGCTTACAGATATCCAGCAGTTCAGAAGGATATTATTGAGAAATCAGTTCAAGAAATGATGGATACTGGAGTTATAAGGGCAAGTTCAAGTCCATTTGCCTCTCCAGCAAGGTTGTAAAAATCCCGATTAGTCACCGACTAATCGGTGATTAATCGCTAGTCCCCACTTTACTGATTAATTTTGAACTAATCACTAAATTAATCAGTGGCGGTCCAGGGTTGTAAAAATCCCGATTAATCACCGATTAGTCGGACCAAATTCGTCCTAGTTAGACCTTAAAAACTCAAAATTAGGTCAAAAATGAATTCGAACGGGTCAAAACTGGAGCAAATCAATCAAATCAAACAAGTTCTTACGTCAAAATTGGATGATAATCCATGATTTAGAACCAAAATCGATGAAACTCCATGAACCCTAGTTGCGTTTGATGGTTCCGTATGATGAAAGAATGAATGGGAGGAAAAAACGGGATATGGTGAACGATATGGAGGTGATTAGGGCTATTTATGTTTAGGTATTTTAATATTTAACCCCAATCCATATTCACTAGTTTATAATTGCCCCTTAAACTTCTAAATTTATACATATAAGATATAAAATTAACATTATATATGTATAAATTTGGAAAAAATATATATAAAAATCCAATCCGATTAATCCCGATTAATCTTGATTAATCCCGATTAATCCCTAGTCGGTACCTCACCGGCCGACTAGCGCCTAACGAGTTCTACAACCTTGCTCTCCAGTAGTCTTAGTTAAAAAGAAAGATGGGAGTTGGAGGCTATGTGTTGACTACAGAAAGCTAAATGGTGCAACAGTTAAGAACAGGTATCCAATTCCTCTAGTTGAAGAGCTTTTTGATGAATTGCACGGGGCTAGTATTTTTTCTAAACTGGACTTGAGATCTGGCTATCACCAAGTCAAAATGCATGATCCAGAAATTGCTAAAACTGCATTCAGAACACACCAGGGCTTATTTGAATTTTTGGTAATGCCTTTTGGCCTTACCAATGCACCAGCCACCTTCCAAGCTCTAATGAATTCTATATTTCAGCAGTATCTGAGGAAGTTTATCCTGGTATTCTTTGATGACATTCTTATTTACAGCAGAACTTTAGAAGATCACTTGATTCATCTTGAGGTAACCTGAATCTCTTTAGACAACATCAATTATATGCTAAGAAATCTAAGTGTAGTTTTGGTGGGGACACTGTTGAATATCTTGGCCATTTAATTTCTAAGAAGGGAGTGTCTACTGACCCTAAAAAGATTGAGGCAATAGTGGAATGGCCCATTCCAACCAACATAAAACAATTAAGAGGCTTTCTGGGGTTGGCAGGGTATTATAGGAGGTTTGTAAGATCTTTTGGAATCTTAGCAAGACCACTAACTGATTTACTTAGAAAAGATGCCTTAAAATGGTCTGATCAGGCAACTCAAGCTTTTGAAAAAATGAAACAAGCATTGAGTACACCACCAGTTTTAGCCTTGCCAAATATGACTGAACCTTTCACCCTTGAGACTGATGCCTCCTCAATGGGTATAGGAGCACTTCTGATGCAACAAGGGCACCCAATAGCCTTTATCAGCAAAGCATTGTCCCTAAACAACAGACTTTGTCTGTGTATGAGAAGGAGCTGATGGCTATTATGTTTGCAGTTCACCACTGGAAACATTACCTCACCAATAATAAGTGTCTTATAAGAACTGATAAAAAAAAGTCTTAAGTTCTTATTAGAACAGAAAGTCAATACACCATTACAACATGTATGGTTGTCTAAGATGATGGGATTAGACTATGACATTGTTTACAAAAAGGGTAGTGAGAATTTAGTGGCAGATGCCTTATCAAGAGTTCATGGCCCCACCCTACTCCCTATCACCCTCTCTACCTTTGATCCAACCCTTCTTAATAGAATTAAAGCTTCTTGGCAATCTGATGAAGATGTAAAGAAGATACTGACCCAACTCCAGGAGGGTAAAATGGTCAGGAATTATGAATGGGAAGGCCATTTATTAACAAAGAAAAATCGAATTGTGGTAGGGCAAGATCAAACACTCAGGCATGACATCATTGATCTGTGTCATAGTACTCCTTCTTCTGGTCATTCAGGGGTGCATGTCACTTTACAAAGGGTCAAACAATTCTTTATTTGGAAGGGAGTGACTAAGCTGACTAGACAGATGATTAAAGAGTGTGATGTCTGTCAGAGGGAAAGTATGAGACAGTGGCTTCACCTGGGCTGCTTCAACCACTGCCTGTTCCTTCTTACATCTTTACTGATATCAGTATGGATTTTATTGGTGGTTTGCCTAAGTCAGGGGGAAAAGATACTATCTTTGTAGTTGTGGACAGACTAACAAAATTTGCCCATTTTATTCCTCTATCTCACCCTTTCACTGCCACTACAGTTGCTCAGGCTTTCTTAGACAATGTTTTCAAGCTTCATGGTTGGCCTAACACAATTGTTTCAGATAGGGATCCCATCTTTATAAGCAACTTTTGGAAGGAATTCACCAGACTACATGGTATTTCCCTAGCCATGTCCACTGCCTACCATCCACAATCTGATGGTCAGACAGAGGTTGTCAACAGGTGCTTAGAGGCTTACTTAAGATGTATGTGTATGGGCAAGCCTAAAGAATGGAGTAAGTGGTTATCATTGGCAGAGTGGTGGTATAACACAAGCTACCACAGCACCATCAAGATGTCCCCTTTTGAAGCTTTATTTGGGTATCCACCCCTATTTTCATTCCCTACATTCCAGGTGATACAAAGGTTGCTGCTATTGATGAATTGTGTAGAGACAGGGAAGAAATGATAGCTGTCCTTAAACATTCTTTGCACAGGCCAGCAATAGAATGAAACAGCTTGCAGACAAGTCCAGAACCGAAAGATCTTTCAATGTGGGCAGTTGGGTCTTTGTTAAACTTCACCCCTATTGCCAGAATACTCTAAGAGTCTCCAAACATTCAAAACTTTCACCTAAATACTATGGTCCTTTCCTCATTATTGATAAATTTGGATCAGCAGCCTATAAACTTGACCTACCAGATGATGCCCTAATTCACCCTACATTTCATGTTTCTCTCTTAAAACAAGCCTCAGGTCCACCTACTACTGTTATTCCCTTACCTAAAGCCCCAAGATTTCATGCTCAACCTGCTGCTGTTCTGGACAAAAGATGGGTCAAAAAGGGAAATAGAGGTGCAGTGCAAGTGCTAGTTCAATGGTCTGGATTGCCTCCTTCAGAAGCTACTTGGGAGGATTTGCAAGAAATTCAGTTGAGATTCCCTTCATTTGTGTTGGTACAGTCTTGAGGACAAGACTGATTTTCAGAGGGGGAAGTATTGATAAGGAATAGAATAGTTATGTGTCAATTGTAATAGAAGTAATAGTTGAAGGACTGTTTGTGTAATATTGTCAAAGTTGTAACAGACTTAACAGTCTATATATCAGGCGGGAAATAACAATAATAACTACCGTTTGATATATAGACTGTTAAGTCTGTTACAACTTTGACAATATTACACAAACAGTCCTTCAACTATTACTTCTATTACAATTGACACATAACTATTCTATTCCTTATCAGAGTGATAGGATAAAACAATGAAATGGAATACAACAGAGTGTTTGGACTTGGAAAATTGAAATTATTCATAAGCGCTTCACAGCTTTCATTTTTCACAAGCTGCTCAAACGTTCTGTTCTTGATGACTAGAAAATCAGACTTGTTATCAGAATGAAACTTGTTAACAATCTCATATGACCATCCTCCAAACTGAACCTCTCCACCTTTGGAAGTACAGTTGACCTTGATCAACCCACATCGCGTGTCTGTGACATTGTAAAACGGGTACTTGAACGCGTCCAAACCTGAGCAACTGAAACTTTCTGGGCAGATAGGCATAGAAACGTTTTCGTCTATTGTAGCAGAGTGAAGGAGTGGTAGACAAGAGAGAATAAAGGACATGAAAAACAAGACGAGAATCATTTCAAATTCCAACAGAAGGGGTACCCAACTTATCACATGCATTCTTGAAACTCCTTTATTGCATTATATACATGATATTCATAGTTTTACCTTTGTATGTTTTTTAAATAAATCTCGGAGACACATGGGACAACATTTAATAAAAGCTGTCACATTAAAAATTTCTATCACTTTGGTCATTTTTTCCATATTGACCAAGACTTTTGAACCATTACAAAGTTTCATGTGGTTCCCCCCACTAACACGTCTTAGCTTATTAAAATCTCAACTTTAAGAAGAAGACCGAAAAGTACACTTTAGACACCATTTTATTTCATTAATAAACTATATCATAATGAAGAGAAAAAAAATAAACATTACTGTTTATGTAAAAAAGTTAAAGAACTCATGTTATTAGAGAAACCATACAAATTATAAATAATAATAGTATTATTGTAGCAACAACATTTTAACATTAATAAACTATATCATAATGAAGAGAAAAAAATAAACGTTACTGTTTATGTAAAAAAAGTTAAAGAACTCATGTTATTAGAGAAACCATACAAGTTATAAATAATAATAGTATTATTGTAGCAACAACATTTTAACATTAATAAACTATATCATAATGAAGAGAAAAAAAATAAACATTACTGTTTATGTAAAAAAAAGTTAAAGAACTCATGTTATTAAAGAAACCATACAAATTATAAATAATAATAGTATTATTGTACCAACAACATTAACAGCAACAACAATAATTATATTAAACCTAAATTAATCAACTTTTAGATAAGAATAATCATAAGCATAATAAAAAAATAATAAATAATGATAGAAAATATAAGAAAACAATAAAATAAGTAAAAAGGAAGAAAAGTGGCTGAAGTGGGGATCGAAACCTGTTACCCAATGCAATGCAATGGCTGTTTTACAGTCCTTCACTCCTTCCATTGGCCCTAGCCCAGCATTCATTTTATTAAAAAAAAAGACTAACCACTATTTATTTTTTAGTGCCCAACAATCATCATCATCGCTAATTAACATACATTTTACATCTTAAATTTTCTGTTCTACATTTAGTAATCATAAGCTTTACTAGCTACGAGTTGTATATGCACACTTTCCATTAGTAACCATTGGAAGAACAATAAGGAAGCAATGGATTTGTAGATGGGGAACCTACACATCTTGGTGGAGAAGACACATAAGGTTTTGGAGGGATTTCTAGTGATGCTAAGTCCCCTTCTAACATTTCCAACACTCTAGTGATTGTTGGTCGGCTCAAGGATTAGTCTGTATGCACCACAAGCCCACGATAATCATCTTCCTTGCAATCGTATTTTCTTCCTCGCAAACAATCCCGTGCAATCCAAGTTGTTCTTCATGCAATTCAACCTTCTTATATATCTAGTGAGGAAAATATATCTCACTTGTATGATCAACTTCAACCTCGATATTTTTTCTCCCTCCAACCATTTCTAGAATCATCATTCCATAACTATAAACATCTGATTTGTGGGAAACCTCTCCAAAATTTCTAGAAAATAGTTCAGGAGCGATGTAACCGGGTGTTCCTCGCAAATTGGACATGGATATCTTGCTTTCTTTTTCACGGAACAACTTGGCGAGCCCAAAGTCGGATATCTTAGGACAAAAATCTTCATCCAACAAAATGTTATGTGGCTTTATGTCAAAATGTAATATTCGTGTGCTACAACCCCTATGCAAGTATTCTAGACCTCGAGCAATCCCAACTGCAATCTGGTATAACTTTTCCCACCCAAGTTGGCTACTACTCGAGGAATCACGATTGTATATGAACCTCTCTAGGGAACCATTAGGCATGAAATCATAGATCAAAGCTTTTTTACGACCCTCCACACAAAATCCAATAAGACCTACAATATTAACATGGGAAGTCCTGCCAACACTAGCAACTTCATTAATAAAATCTTCCCAGTCACCTTTTAGTTCATTTAAAACCTTCACTGCCACCTGGTTTTGGTTTCCCAGCACTCCTTTATACACAGTACCGAAACCACCTTGGCCTAATTTGCATTTAAAGGAGTTTGTCATCATCTCAACTTGTGCATAAGAGTACCGTTTAGGAGCTAGGAATTCATGATTCTTTAAAAACATTTCAACTTTAACATTGTACTTTGCATTTTTTCTCCATCCAATTTTCCTTCTTTCTACACCAAGAACTGCATCCATCAGTAGACGTGAGTTCATCAATAAATCCATTCGAGAAAGTGAAATAGTGGGTTAAGGTGACAAAAGTATGTGTTTGTGATATATTACCAAAAATAAGTATCACCCGTGCACCAAGTGTTATATATGGAAATCTACATTATAATACATATGAGGATGGGATTGTCTTTTTTTACTTTAATTTTAAGAATTTAAGGCGCAAAATTGTCTTTTATGAATTTGACTGCCTGAATTATATTTTGCACTCACATGCTCATTATGTGATTAAATACAAAATAAAAATTAATGGAATAATATTATTATATATACCGTAAATTAGTTAGACTACAAATTCAATTGTGCAGTTACATTTATTAACGACCTCCTTAAGAAATCTAATTATGTGTGCCCATGCGATGCTGCGAAGAACACAATTACTTCTAAGGGTGTGCATGGTTCGGTTCCGTTATTAGTCTCAATAAAAACCAATGTCATTCGTTAATCGATCTTATTGACCAATCGATTATTTTATTAAGTTTATTTTGTAAGATTGTCGTTTTTAATTCGGTTTAGTTTATTTTTGTTTATAACCAAAACTAAACTTTGGCCGAAATTTTTAATTAAAAAAAGACATGAAATGAGGATATAATTGCATGAAATGAAGGTATAAGAACGAAGAATATATGAATTGTTCGGTTAACTATGGGTACAAAAAACCAATAACCAATTTTAAGTTAATTTCGTTTTTTGGTTAATTCAGTTTTCAATTGATTTGGTTTGGTTAGCCTTTTTCCGGTTATTGATCACCCCTAGTTGTTATTAATCACACAACAAGTCAATTTTTATACTAAAAAATATTAGCAATGCTATGCTCAAATTAAAGAGAATAAAATGCTTATTTTTACGATGTTTTTTTTTTTTGAAAAATATTTACCTATGAACAAATTATGGTCATTTAAAAATTGTGGAATAGTTGGCTTAAAATAAGGAGAAAAAATGTAAATATTATTTAAATAAACAAAAGTTTAGTAAAGTTGAAGGAAATAAAGTGTAATTAAAATGATGATATTAAAATGTGAAAGGGTTTGAAAGACTAACTTACCCTTATTTTATTTTATGGTTGTAATTTATGCATTAAAGAAGAAAAAAAAAGGTCTTTACTTTTGAGTTATCTTAAAATACCCTTGTGAAATGCATTATATATAATATAGATAATACATTTGAGGACGAGAGTGTCTTTTCACATTAATTTTTAGAAGTTTAAAGGGGCAAAATTATATTTTTATGAATTTGACTACCTTAATTATTTTGACTTACATGCTCATTATGTGATTAAATACAAAACTAAAAGTAACACCAAAAAGTCGGTAACAATTGGTAATAAAAATGATTCGGTACAGGAAATTCGGTTTACGGTACCGATTTGTTACGGGTACATTTGCTAATTCCCACGGTCTAGTTCTTAATTGTTGACCAAATGGAAACAATTTAAAAAGTCAACCCAAAAGTGAGTATAAACTCCATTGTCAACCCTTTTTAAAAAGTTAAAAGTGAGTATATATTATGAATTTACTATGTTAACAGGTGGACAAATTTGCACAAGCCAACATTGTCTTCTTCATATGGGAACCACATGTGAAATTGTGGCACACTAACAAGAACAAGGTCATACTGTGGTAGTTATTCCCCTAACACTCTCCTTACAAGCAGGTCTCTTACGGTTCGTTATATCTTTATTATGTTCTCATTTTTCAAAGATTTTTAATGCATGAATGATCCTTATTGAAGCTACTTCTCTACAAGTTTTAATAGATTATAATAGATGTGTTGAATAAACAGGTTGTGTAATGGGTCAAAACACATTTGGGTTGAAATTGGTAACTTTTAGTAATGGTTGAAACCTATGATGCACGGGGACGGCTATTTTGGACGAGTACCCGTTCCTGAAGCGCTGAGGGGACGGAAACGACACCGGGACGGCTCCGAAATGTTTCCAGAACGCTTCCAAAGTTGGGTACGTATAAACATAAGTTTCGGAAACGTTTCCTATCTTTTTTAGGGCTTAAACTCTGTCTTCCTTATCAGGCCCATTAAAAACCCTTTCAAATTCTGGGTTGTTATATAACTTTATCGATAATCATCATCATCATCATCGATCATTCATCATCATCTTCATTCTTCGCCAGAGTACCAAACTTGTAAGTTTTGTGAAATTATTCATCTTCAATAATACTATCTCATCATCATCTACTGACTACCACTGTATTAAGTTTTGTGAAATGGTAAAAAAAAAAATGTCTGCAACGTTTCTTATGGCTATAGTTGGTTTTCAATGAGGAATATGAAGTATGAAAAGGTGGACCACTACTAAGTATAATAATATAACTTGTTTTTTTTTGTCTTTTAACAGATAATAATATTATAATCTTCATGTTAAAGTCATCTTGTTTTTAGTACATTAAGGTTATGGTTTTTGTCCTTAGCAATAAAATAATATTATTTGTGTAATAGACTCTTTGTTATTAATATGGTGATTGAAATTTTTAATATGGTGACTCAATGGTAGATGTAGGTTTTTTGCAGTTTGCGTATCTTTCACTAGATGACCCCGGATTTTGAAAATGGTTTGATTGATAATATTTGATTACATTTTGCTTTAGAAGATGTATGCATTTTGAAAGATTTATGATTATCTTTGGAAGATGTATGAATTTTGAAGTTTACATCAACGTATGGATATATTTTGGGGTTTGTGGTACATTATCTATAGTATATATTTATTTTTTTGTGTATTTATTTCCATACCCGTGCCATACCCGTTTCTTGATTTTTTGAGTTTTGCCATTTCCCATACCCGATTCTCGTTCCCGTACCCGTTTCTCGTTCCCGTACCAGTTCCCGTGCAACAATAATGTGGTTGAATTGTGTATTCTTAATTATGTGTCAAATATGATTACAAAACATAATTTAATATTTCAAATAAAATGGTTTAGGATTTTATATGCACTAGAATCATATTTTATCTTACATGTTTGACCCGTTACAAATCATATATGTCGAATGCGGCCCCTTTATAAGTAAAGGAATAAAAATTGGCACATCCTTACAATTTTCTATTTTCTAATCATTCAATTGGATTATTCCTCTTGTGGTTATGCAAGATGTATTCAAAGGCAAGGCAAGAAAAGTAGTGGGTTATTCGTGACATACCATGTTACATTTAGTGTTTTTAAATCCTCACTCTTTAAATTGTAGAAACTGGTCAAAAATCCAATTAAAATCGTGGACAAATTGCATCGCAGTCTCTTTACTTTCCAGTACATGTGACAAAATGGGCAAGTTGGGTAATGTGTTCGTGTCAAAATGTGTATTATGCTGATACTCTTCAGTTGCCAAGGTGGGGTTTGAGGTGTCATATTGGCTTGTGGCCTTGCATTTATCTTTACATTGTTCATTGGTATAATTGCTGCCACTACAAATTAGGTAACACATACACAGTTTGACTTTTTAGGTAAAACAGTATCTTTTCATACTCAAAATTAAGATTGGATTTTGTATACTATCAACTTCATTACTTTTCTATTTCATTACTATTCTATTTGTATCTTTTACTGCAATTCGATTTCATTTTTCAAATTTCGCAACGAACTTTAGCGAATATTTCATTATTGAGGTTTGTTTGACCAGACTTCCAATGATTCATGCATTCTATTGTTCTCGGGCACCGGGACTGAACATCATCACCAAGTATATGATGGTTTCTTGCATCCTGGATACCCCGTTGCGAACATGCTCTTTAATGTATACGGGTATATTAGCATGGTTCAAGCTTTGACTTTTATACACGATCTCACCTAGAGCAATGTTCATGGCTCAAGTAAGCTTAAATGTATTCTTTTGTATTATGAAATATAGAGTAAAGATCAAATACAAATTGTTTTTTTGGTAAAAACTGTGAGAATCCAATGGGGTAAAAAAATTTTATTTCTTTTTAGAATTTTTTTTTCCTATGTGCTTAAACATACTTTCTAGATGAATAATACAAAAAAAATAAATTTTTTTTAGTGTAGTTACGTCATTAAAGTAAATACATTAGTTTACACTAAAGTAATTATGTAATTACTCTACACGTAATTACTCTACACCAAAATTTATTTATTTTTTTTGTTTTTTTTAGTTTTCAATACTATAATACATGTTTAACAATATGGGAAAAAAAAATCGAAAAAAAAATAAAAAAATACCCTCCTTTAATTCTCACAGTTCTTACAAAAAAAACACTTTATACAAGATCTTTACTCATGAAATATATATTATAGATGTAACAACACTAACTATCCCCCCTGTAAATTTATAGATTGTTGGAACTGTCATATCAGTCATCGTATACCATGTAATTGCGTGGATACTGATGGCAAGCTTATGTTTTGAGTAATTTCACTTTGTCATTATTTTATCTAATATGTAATTTCTTTTGTATTTCTTTTATTTGTACACTTATTATTTATGTAAATTATAATGTCGTTTTATCCTTTCTTTAACCGTGAGTTTTAGATGACTCTATCCTAGTTATTAAACATACCATAACTTAGTTAAACTATAAATTCAATTGTGTAGTTACAATTATTAACCAACTAGCTGTCTAGCTTTTATCCCGGGAGCGTCCCGGGGTTAAAATATCTAATTGACATAATAAAATATCTAATATGACAACATAATTAATAATTTGTCAATACATGATTAATGAATAATAATAATAATAATAATATTATTATTATTTATTTTGAACAAATCTCTGCCATAAGTTATCATATTCAAATATAAAAAAAGGAATCGAGGAAACATGAGAAAGAAATTTAATTTTGTTTTTAAATTCATATTTTTTCCTAAAATAATTATAATTATCTATAACTATGAATAAAAAAACTTAAAAATTAAAAAATCCCACATGATGCCACGTGGCACATTCAATGAGGGGTTGAGGCCTCCATTGAATGCCACATCATTATAAGTCAATTCTTTTATTAATAGTTATTGTTATTATTTATTTTAAACAAATTTCTGCCATAAGTTATCATATTCAAATATAAAAAAATCGTTTGTGATTTATTAGTATAGTAAAATATATTTGAAAACAAAACCCCACAAAAATAGATGTTTTTTTTCTCTGTTTTTTATATAGCACTATGGTACTCGTTGGAAAGATAATAAAACGCTCGTTAATTTGGTGTAATTTTTTTATTTAAAAAATCTCGCATATAAAAAATATTAACGTTTAAAAGTTATTGGAGGAAACATTAGAGAGAAAATTTAATTTTGTTTTTAAATTCTTATCTTTTCCTAAAATAATTATAATATATATAGATTTATTAAAAAAAACTCAAAAATTAAAAAATCCAACATGATGCCACGTGGCACATTCAAGGAGGGGTTGAGGCCTTCATTGAATGTCACATCATCAAAGTTCAATTCTTTTATTATAAGTTACAGATTGCATTAGAAATCTAATTATGTAAACAATCAATTTCTTGTTTATCTAATTTCTCAAAATACTTTTTGATTGATTGATAGTGGTTTTCCAAGTTTTTCTCGTTTATTTTTTTCTTTTCAAGCACACATTACACTTGGGTGGCGTTTGGTATGATGAAATGGAAAGAGAAATGAAATGGACCATTACGAGGTAATAAAAAATAGTGTATTTGGTTGGTTAAAGGAATGGAATCACCTATTCCCCAAGACATTCCATTCCCTCAAAACCATTCTATTCACCCGCCATGTTTTTTTTTCATTTCATCCCCCATTCACCCTTTATTAACAACACCATAACCCACCACCACCACTACCACCATCGTCAACACCCACCACAGCTGTTGCAACCACTCACCACCGTCGCCCACCATTGCTGTCGCCATCACCCACCACCGTCGTCATCACCCATCACCATCATCTCTGCCACCAACCACCGCCACCAACTACCTTCACCCACCCACCACCGTCACCCACCCACCAATGCCGCCTCTACCACATGCCATCGTCACTCACCACAATTTCCTTTACCCACCACTACCGCCGCCACCAACCACCACCCATCACCTCCACTACTCACCATCGTCACCCACCCACCCACCATCACCGCCAACCGCCATCCACCTCCACCCATTGCCACGGTTGATGCCACTCACCACCGTCGCCGCTACCCACCACTACACTACTGCCACACACCACCACCTACCATCACCACCCCCCATCACTGCCACTACTCACCATCGTCGCCCACCCACCATCACGGCCATCCACCTTCCACCGTTTCCGCCACCCACCACCGCCGCTACCGCCATATATCACCACCCACCATCACCGCCACTAACCACAACCCACCACTGCTACTAACCATCGATTTTATTCCTTCATCTTTTCCTGCCTATCCAACAACACAATGTAATTTTTGTTTCATTCCCACATGGCAACAAACAAGACATGGAATGGTAATGATTCCTTCCATTACCTTGTCCATTCCATTACCTTGAATTCCCTCCAAACTGTTAAGGTTTTTTTTTTCTCATGTGCATGGCACATGCGGTTTTCCTTATGATTTTTAAACGTTGATAATTTTTTTATACAACATTTAAAAAAATACACCAAATTACCGAGTGTTTTATTATCTTTCTAACGAGTATCATATTGTTTTACAAAAAAAAAACAAAAAAAGAAACGACTTTTTAGTGGGCTTTTTTCATGCATAAAAAACAAAATGTGTTATTTCGTCTAACCATTGTGTTATTTTCGTATGTTCATTGTGTTTTTCATTTCCAATATTGTGTTTTTCTGCAGATTGTGTTTTTTTTCTGAATATTGTGTTTATTGTACTGTACATTGTGTTTTTTCTGTCCATTGTGTGTTTCTGAGTTGCATGTATGTATTTTTATGTTAAAGTCGTATTTTGGACTCACAAGTTGTGGCCATGATGGGTTTGTATAAGTATTTACTGTGTTTGTGTTCAGGCAATTCATTAATCATGTCTAAGCAAGTCACTAATCATGTTAAGATAATATATACGGTTTTGAACATACTATTACATATAATAAAGTTAGATCATTTTTATTTATGTTCAAAATGTATCTTTACTACTTACATATTGATTGTTTTATTTGGTGTCACCTAAGGTGGTCAATTGTATATCCATAAAAAAGGATGAAAATGTATGTCATTTTTTCATATATACTCGCTTAACACATCAGAATCGCCTATTATCATCATCATCATGACATATCATTTCATTTGATACCCATTTAGTTGTTTTTTTAGGTTCACATCACAACTTTAGAGTGTCTTGAGAAAGTGACAAAGTTGTACAACGAACTCACTTGAGCAAGAGCTGCACATGTAGAATTAGAAGTATGTTTTATGAGCTATCTATTGTTGATTCTTAAAAAATAAGTTTTTTTTTTCTGAAAAAAACAACCTAATCCTTTTATTGTACACATATTTTGTCACTTAATAATAGATTTGTCTGTCCGGTAAGCTCCCAGGGGATAAAGTAGTATTAATTATATTAAATAAAAGTTATTAAAATTTCTATAAACAATATGTGCTTGCGAGACTCGTCAAGTGCGCGGTATATGTAGTTTGAGCTTAGTCTCGCTTATTAAATAGGTTTAATTTTAAGCTAGAGTTCCACTTGATTTAAACTTTTAATAAAACATATTCGTAACTTATTAAATTTCAATAATTTAAAATTGGTGATTGTACGTAATTTGTAATTTATATGTTTTATTACTATAGTCTATAAGGTTTTTAAGATGTGTTCTTTGATGAGACATAGGAAAAAGGGTTGTTCTTACATTGACGCCAGATTATGAAGATGACAAAAGACAGTATGAGGACTGTGATTGCTCCAGCTATAACTAAAACAAGAAAATGCAACAGACTCAGGATACAAATATATTCCTACATATATGAGTTTGCATAGTTACATATCCAGTAATATCGAATAGGATAGAAGTTGCATATTACCAAGTATCTTAGTCGTTATCCATAATTTTCTGCCTTGTTTTCCTGTGTGCAGCAACCAAACAAAAAAAAATCTTTATTTCAAGACTGTGTTAGTTAGGCGCATAAAGTATGGTGTGTGGATTTATACATCCATTGACGATGCATAGGATCGCAGATGCATATTACGTAACCGGATTCCAAATTGGGGTCTGTTCTCCGCCAGGTTGTACTGCAGCAACCAACCAACCAACAAAAGTGTATAATATAGAATATGTTAGAAATATCTTAATTTCTGTCGTATTTGTTATATGATAAAAGTAAAAGAGCAGGGAAAAAGAAGCTGTAAATACGAAAATACCCCATTTGACGTCTAAGCACTGAACATGTCCCTTGTCAATATCACACAATCGGCCTTCTTTTTGACACTTGCTACAGGAGTGTGAAAAGTTAAATGTAATAGAGGTATATAAAGCGAGAAGGGAAAATATGTTGTTTTCATCAAGTCCTGGCCTACTTGACAATTTCGCAGGTAGGTGCACTACTTGACATGTATGTGGGAGGTCACTTGGCACTGTCCCATTCAAGTAGCTATAGTAGAAAGTGTAACCTTTGCATGTGTTGTGGCTCTTGTAATAATGTGGGTCAAAATAAGAATCTGTATGATTAGCAGAATTGAGTTTTTTTGTGCATTTGAAGAGAGTGATGTTAATAATCATTGAAATGGAATACAAAAGAGGGCTTGGACTTGGAAAACTGAAAGTATTCATAAGGGCCTCACAGCTATTGTTTTTCACCAGCTGCTCAAATGTTCTATTCAGGACGACTAAATTATTTGGAAAAACCCTGAGAACAATCTCATATGATCGTCCTCCAAGTTGAATCTCCCCACCTTTCAAAGTACAGTTGGCCTTGATCAACCCACAACGTGTGTCAGTGACACTGTAAAACGGGTACTTGAATGGGACCATACCAGGGCAACTGAAACTTTCTGGACAGGAGATAGGCACAGAAAGGTTTGTGTCTGCAGCAGCAGCAGAGTGAGACAAGAGGAAAAGGGATATGAAACAGAAGGTAATAATCATTTTAACTGTAAACTAAAACAGGAAAGATATCCAACTTATAACCAGTGTTTTGAGAGACTCCACATTTTAATATCTGCGGATTTACGTGAAGCCAAAAAACAGAGAGTATTGGTGGTCCCTTTTGTAATTTTCTCCTTATTGACCAACCCCATCAATACTTTAATTTCCTGACTCTTTCAAGTCTTCTACTTCACTCATCCTCAACCCCTCTCATACGGGAGATGGACGCACATAGAAGTTTCCATGTGGCTTCAATGGTTTGGCGGGTAATGATGTGGTCCGATCTATCAATAATCTATCTAAATAAGTCATACGTCATTTTCATGGATACAATCTTCAAGTCTTCTCCTTCATTCAACTTAACCCTTTCAAACGCCAAAAAAGATGTGATATTTAGCAAATATAATTTGGTCTAATTACACTGACCCAAAGTCCAGATCCCTGTTGGGCCAGTTCTCCAGCGACCCAAAATGAGGTCAAATGACATGCATGTTTTTCAGTCCCTCCCTTGGTCTAAAATGTAAACTAGCATTAGGATGAGCTCATTACTGGTACCGAAAATGCTCGGTACGGTACGGTATGCTACCGGTGTTGTTCGGTACCAGTATTTGAATGTACAATCGCTAAAAATACCAACAGGTTGGATTTGTTGAGCGCTCAATCTTCGGTAAAATACCATGTGGAAATAAAGGCTTCATCAATTACTTTCAAAAAAATCTTGAATGCCTTTATCGAGCGCTTAATCTTCAGTTGGTTGTGGACCATCTAGCAAAGTTACGGTGATTTGCATGATACCTACAAAAAGAAAACTCCAAATATGGTGCATTTTTGAATTATGCGAAATGTCGAGTGGGCTGAACAAGGCTCGCTACAAAGTTATGTGGTAAATTATTTGCAAAAGTTGCAAATTCGACTTTAAAAAACTACATACAAATGAAATATTGCAAGGATTTGAAGAGTGAACCGGTCGAAGGTCAAGCCTCAATGGCGAGCCAAGCCACACTAGAGTATTTTTCACTTGTATTTCTTTTTCCAATGTTTTTTTTCTGTATTTTTAGTGGTGTAAATGATGCAGAGCGGCTCGAGAGCTACTCGGGATCGGCTCGATAAAAAGCTCGAACCAGCCGAGCTTTAACGAGCCCGAGCTCGAGCTTGAAACATGACTCGTTTAGTTATTGAGTCCGAGCTCGAGCTTTCATACAAAGACCGTTTAGGCTTGCGTGCCTAAACGAGCCCAAACAAATTTTATATTATAATTATTTTATATATAGTATACCTATTATTTAACATTGGCGAACCGAGCTCGAGCCGAGTTTCGGCTCATTTAAGCATTGAAGCGAGCTCGAGCCGAGTTTTTAGCTCCTTTAAAATTGTTCTAAAATTATTTTGAGCCGAGCCAAGTATTGAGTTATACTTTCGAGCCGAGCTCGAGCTTCGTAAAAGCATAACAAGCCAAGCTCGAGCCCCGTCAGGCTCAGGCTCGGCTTGGGTCGGTTACACCCTATGTATTTTTAATTGGTTTTTAGCAATATTGATAAAGAAGTATCTCTAGTTTGTTATATCCGTTTCAAATTAATTTTTTTTTTTGAACGACCAACAAATTGGAATCACTCACGGAACACTGGAGTATAATCGTGCCACCAATGTTGCCACGCGATCATATTCCACCACCAAGTCACTAATTCAAGAGGAAACTCATAATTATGAGAAAACCCCCTTTGTGAGATTCGAACCCAGGACCTTATGGTCCCTAAGTCTTATCTCACCACCAAGATGCCACTAGCCTATAATGTCTTGGGCGTTTCAAATTAAATGGTTACATAAAAATACCAGTTTCCAAAGAGGGTCGGGCCCGAACCGGGTTTCAGTCCAACCTTAATAGATTTCTACAGGTTCAAATTATTTCAGCACAATATCGATTCCAAACCCAAACTGGTTTGGCCCATTCAAAACTGGTTCAATTTGAGCCCAAACTGGATTTTGTATGCCGCTATGTGGAAACATTGTTCACTGACAAAAGAAAAAAGATAGCACCACTGTTTATTTTTATAGGCCGATCGTCACCACTAATTAAAATACAACTCTACAAAAAATCATCAATAGTGGTGTAATTATTCGAACAAATCACATGGTTTTTTTAAGTACCGTCTTAATTTAACCTGTCTACATTTAATGATATTTAGTTTGCTACTTACAAGAATTGATATATTAGCTAGTATATTCACACTTCAGACTAGTAATCTTTAGAAGAACAATGAAGAAGCAATGATTCTCTAGATGGGGAACCGACACATCTTGGTGGAGAGGACAGATAAGGTTTTGGAGGTATTTCCAATGATGCTAAGTCCCCTTCTAACATTTCCAACACCCTAGTGATTGTTGGTCGGCTCAAGGGATTAGTTTGTATGCACCACAAGCCTACAATTATCATCTTCCTTGCAATCCTATTTTCTTCATCGCTCACAATCTCGTGCAGTCCAAGTTGTTCTTCATGCAACTCAACCTTCTTATATATCCAATGAGGAAAGTATATCTCACTTGTATGATCAACTCCAACCTCATTGTTTTTTCTCCCTCCCACCATTTCTAAAATCATCATTCCATAACTATAAACATCTGATTTGTGGGAAACCTCTCCAAAATTCCTAGAAAATAGCTCAGGAGCAATATAACCAGGTGTTCCTCTCATGTGGGACATTGATATCTTACTTTCTTTCTCACGGAACAACTTAGCCAGCCCAAAGTCGGATATCTTGGGACAAAAATCATTATCCAATAGAATATTATGTGGCTTAATGTCAAAATGCAATATACGTGTGCTACAACCCCTATACAAGTACTCTAGACCTCGAGCAATCCCAATGGCAATCTGATGCAACTTTTCCCGCCCAAGTTGGCTACTATTCGAAGAACCGCGATTGTATATAAACCTCTCTAAGGAACCATTAGGCATGAATTCATAGATCAATGCACTTTTACGACCCTCCAAACAAAATCCAATAAGGCTTACGATATTAACATGAGAAGTCCTGCCAACACTTGCAACTTCATTAATGAAATCTTCCCCATCACCTTTTAGTCCACTTAAAACCTTCACTGCTACTAGGTTTTGGTTTCCCAGCTCTCCTTTATACACAGAACCAAAACCACCTTGGCCTAATTTGAACTTAAAGGATTGTGTCATCTTCTCAACTTGTGCATATGAAAACCTTTTTGGAGCTAGGAATTCATGATTCTTGAGAAACATTTCAACTTTGGCATTGTACTTTGCCTTTTTTCTCCATCCGATTTTCCTTTTAAAGCATAAGATTATGAGGATTAATATTGATACAGAGCCTACACCAAGAACTGCAACCATCGATAGACGTAACTTCATCAATTAGTTATTCTTGAAAGTGAAATTAAGGTGACAAAAAATGTGTTTATAATGGATTACCTGAAAAAAGAATTACCCTTCGCAATTTTCCTCCTACATAAGCAAAAAGAAACCATTTCAATATCAATTCAGAAACGGTGCTCACGTTGCATCGGAAGATGTATTATTTAAAACAAATATATTATACATAAGTTTAGTTAATTCATGTTGCATCGGCTGATTTGCTTACATTGCGTGAATGTTTATCAATCTGTGATTTCGTCCAGGCCCTCTCGGGTCAGGGTGTGACATCCATCCATACTATCTAATCGTTCAACGACATTTGCCCTTCTAAAATGTTGTGTGACCTCCATGATATTTTACTTTTTTATGCATAGAGTATTAGTAAAATATAATATACAAAATAATCCCTATAGTTAAGTTTAAATTTTAACAAACCTTTCTAATTTCTATACTTCACATCACTCATTAAAGTCATACAATTATTAGACTTTTACCGGCGCACTACAACGCACGAATTCTCAAGTGCAAATTTTAATTTCTAAAATTTATAATTTATTTATCTTCCACGAAGGGCGAAGCTTATATGGGGCTTAGGGGTGCCCGACCCTCCTGCTTTTTTGTTAAGTAGTTTAAATTTACGTGGTTTCATCTGAAAATTTTATATGTATTTAGTTCGACTTCCCTAATGTAAGGGTCTCATGACTTTCAGCCACCTTAAATGTTTTCTCAAACTCCGCCACTGAATAGAACTATATTTTCGTGGGACATACTAAAAAGAATCCGACACGTAAAAGGTATGTCATTATGCTATCACTAATGATTCAAAACTTCATTTGGATGACCATACAAAAGTGGTGGTTGATCCGTTGGACCAGTGTTGTAAAACTTGGCAGACTCAGCCTTGTAATCGGCTTGGAACCGCAAATCGAACTCGGTCAAACTCAGCCGGAATAAGGAGGAATCGGTCTGCTTGGCAACTCGGTGAATGGCTGAGTTTGACTTTTCTGAAGGAACCTAATATGAAATTTGTCTGTGAAGCGTGAGCACAGTCACGCACTCACGGCTCACGCATCACTTAAGGGCGGCACACGGCACAGTAAGCTCATATGGCTTGGTTCCCACTTACGCTCAGGATGTGCATAACATGTATACGGCCTAAACTTACGAGTAAACTAATACATACCTTTCAGGCTCCGACAACCAGAGCTGTCTCTATACCCATCGCCAACGAAGCCGCTGTTACAGTTACACCTATGCCCATCGCTTCCATCAACCGGCGACACGATTGGTGTACAATAAGCAGCATCAGCACAGTCGCAAGTTCCCTTAAGCCACCATCCCAATCTAACCACTTGTATGTCCATAGAAATTGCAGGGCTATCCCCAATCATCTCGGTCGCAACAACAGAAAACAAAAATAGGCATCCCATCCTCGTCACGTTTCCATAATCAAGAAACATACGACTACGATCACTAGAGTAACAACTCACGTTGCCATCACCACCTTCAGCGCCGCTGCAGTTAACTATCTCCAGGTTGGTTCTTAACGTCGTCATGGGAATCATGCAATTCTTCATCTGCTTGGTACAATTTTCCATTAAGATTGCATTGCTCGACATTGGTGCGTAGTTTTCACCGAAGACTCCGGTCAGGGTGTGGACAGGGCGTGCGCACTTGGCTGGAAGGCTGACAAGTAAACTATCGGGGTTGAATTCTTGAACAGAGAATTCACCGATCAAAACGTCGCCGTTAGAGGTGCAATTGAGCTTGATTTTGCAGCCGGAGCTGAAGCCGAATGGGTAGGGGACTGGCGAAAATTGTCCTCCAGGGCATGACTGCTCACAACTATTAGGTTTTTCGGATACAACAGAAGACAAAATGGCGATAATAAATATGAAGAGTTTGAGAAGTTTAGCCATCTGTTACCTGAGCAGGAAAATGAAGAATTGCTAGCCTTGTGGGAGGCTCTAACAACTTAACAAGCAGGAAAATGGGTTTGTCAATAGTTATTCTGTCGTTAAGCAATCAGTTTTTTTTATCAAGGGAAATTGGATTTTAACAGCCTAAACTGTTGACAATTAGCCGCTGACGCACTGAACTACAAAATTGAACAACACCGCACTGTATTTTCAATTTATTGGCCTGTATCACCCTCAGACTAACCATGGTTAATTTTTGCTGACGTGGCATGGTGACGTGTCCATTTTTGCTGACATGGCAGGTGATGTGTCCATGCCACGTCAGCTTATTCCCCATGCCACGTCAGCAAAAATGGACACGTCACCATGCCATGTCAGCAAAAGTTAACCATGATTAGTCTAAGGGTGATACAGGCCAATAAATTGAAAGTACAGTGCGGTGTTGTTCAATTTTGTAGTTCAGTGCGTCAGCGGCCAATTATCAATAATTCAGGATGTTAAAATCCAATTTCCCTTTTATTAATTTGGCACGGTGTTATGTGTAGGTCAATATACATATGTATAGATAATTGTGTAAAAGGTGAATATTTACATGCCCATGTTACTAAGCTTTTGTGCACGTTATCACGTAATATGCGGATGTAAACATATAAAATGATCTGTTATTAGGGCACAAGGGTACTACCTTATTTTTTTTCCCTCACTTATTTTAAATCCTTCACTCCACATCACTTTACTGATTTAATTCACTGATTCAGTTTTTTGTAGGCAGCACTCCACTAATTCACTTCAATGAAATCTTTATTTTTTAGTTTTCCTTTTTTTTAATTACCGTTTTTACTAATAAAATGACCGTTTGAATTAAAACTACTGCTTGTAAACTTAAAAAAATAAACCGTCCCATTAAAATAAAAAAATTACAAAAACATCAACTAAAATAAAAATACAAACGACTTCATCCTACTCGTCGCCTTCATCATCCGCGTAGCCTTCGACCCAATAACGCTCCCGATGGTGTTTCGCCGCGATTCCTTCTTTACGTTTCAAAACCAACTCCAAAGATTTACCTTTGAGGTGGTCGTGTGGTTTTGAATACATATTCAAGTCGTGGTCACACTGCCTTTGTATCAACAATTCGCGTTGTTCCTCTAAAAACGTCTATGCTTTTTCGCCTTGTTGAGATTGTAGGGTGACCAACTGGTTGAGTTTGTCTTCTTTCATTGCTCAATATGTCCCGAGTTCGTCAACAAATGATTTGCCCGAAGACTCGGCGGCGGCGGCTTTCTTAGTTTTTCGTTTGGGCCGCGTTGGGTTATTATTTTCGTTGAGGTCCGGCATGTGGCTAGTGGGGGTGGTATCCTCCGGTGTGGAAAAGGCAGTCGGCTAATAGTTGTCGCTTTCCGAAGACTTTCATCTCTTGTCCGAATAACTGTCGGACGGTTCTTCACCCATCAACACTTGCTTTGTACACTTGTCGTGGTCTTTTACAATCTCCCATGCCGCTTGATGATTAAAACTCGGAGGATGGCTTTTTCTGTAATCATTCAACGCCATTTGCATGATGTTTAGATCACTACATCCACTCCCTCGTAGGCGCTCCTATATAATTAAATAGAACCGTCAATTAAATATAATTTAGAGAAATTTGTTTAATTAAATAAAACGCTAAGTTATATATATCATAATTGTTACCGCTTGTTGATGAAGTCCATTGAACACATTCATTTGTGGGTTCATGGCGGTCCATTTAGAAGTAATTTGATCAACTGTTCGGGTGGAAGAACCCAACAGTGACATGTAATGTTTTTGGACCGCTTTCCAAAAACTTCTCTTGCTTCTTTGGTTACTCTTCTCCTTGTTCTCTGACACATAACACCAAGCTTTTGCCAAAGCAACCTCTTGTGCCGTATTCCACTTCACAGCTTTCGCGCGGTTTGCATATTTCTTCCCCCCCCCCCCCCCCCCCCCGCATCAAGTTCTTCAACTTCAAGTGCGTCACCCGCTTCCTCGTCTATCTGTTCATCTACATGTTGCTCGAACTGTCTCTGGCACAGCTTCCTCCTCGTCATCGTCCTCATCTTCTATGTTGAGCTCGAAGTCTTCTAGTTGGGAATTTGTTAATTGAGGCGGCGTAAAATATTGTTGATACATCATGGGTGGTTGGCTTTGTGGGAACTGTGGGTATTGTGAGTAAAACGGTTGTTGTTGGGGTTGGGGTTGGGTTTGTGGAAAATTGATCACGGGCCTATACGGTTCAACCGTAGCCGATCTCAAACTCGAAGCTTTGCCTCGACTACTAGAACCCCTAGATTTCAAGGTTCCCCTCGCACCCCTCGAAACACTCTTTGTTTTCCTTGGATCCATTTGTTTTGTTTGTGTTTTAAAGTAGTTTGGGTAATGTAGGTTGTGTTTTTTTATTTAAATCGTGCACAATTTATACCATTTCAAAAATAACGGTCAAAAAAATATTACCGTTTCATATTAAATAAATTCAAACGGTCAAAAAGTAATAAAATATATTATAAAAAGTGACCGTTGCAATAATTATGGCTTGTTACCATCCCGTTAGATGGAACCCGTATTTGGTTCACGGGACCCCTACCAGCACGGCACGGGTGGCGGTAGTGTTACCGTGCTGGTAGTGGGGTACCCGTACCCAATTCTGGTAACGTGTCGTCCCCCTTAAGAGTATTTATAGTCTTAAATAATTTAAATGTCTAAAAAAATTCAAATCCTATATATCCTTGGTTGTGCTGGGGTTAAATGATAAATGTAATATATAATCCATTTCTTTGTCCATTAGAGGTCAGCGGATTTCACAGGGCCGTCCTTAGGAACGGCTATGATCCCTCTTTACCCTTCAGACGAATCATGTCCCATTTGCAAAAAAAACTTGTTTGGATAGATTTGGCGAGCATGCCCTACACCGTAAGGAATTGCCGGTGTTCAAGTATCGTCCTGATTGAGTTATGGATGTTTTATGAGATGTGTTTAGGCGTGTCGGAATCTCAGCCAAGAAAGAAGCACATGTTAGCTTCCTCCCACGAGAGGGAAAGAACTACCATGCGTACTGCGGACGTCCATGTGTTTGGCTGAGCGCGGGGTAAGCATGCGTGCGTCGATCTCGCTGGGTGTCCCCGTTGGTGGGGTTGAGAGACAGTGACTTCGCTCCATGACAAGCGGTTTTGAGGGCGGAAGCTAGGAAGGTTGCTAAGCACGAGGCAGCATGTCTAGAAAATCAGCAGTGTTCATCCCGTTCGCCTTTGACACATTTGGATCCTTAGCCCCTGAGGCGGTTCGCTTTCAAAAGCGGGTACTGAAGGTGCTTCACAGTGACTCACAGAGCCCGAGGAACCAAGGGTTTGTATTTAGTAGAATAGGCTTTGCGATTCAGAAAGGGATAGAGGCGCAGCTTGTTGTTCGCTTACCTATTATCCAGATGTATCTTGGTTTTATATCGTGGAATGAAAACCCGTGTATTTTTTTTTTTGGTGTTTGTTAAAGCACATGTAATGAGGTTCATCGACCACCTAAAAGTTTCAGTATATGTGGAAGAGAATTGGCGGTACATATCCATCCATGAACCGTATGTCGGGATGATGGCTGGTGTTTTGAGAAGGGAGGAGAGATAACGAGTGTGCGATTAATGAGGGCTTTTGCGTTTGCTAGGATTTTGCTAGAAGTTTTTGACGTGCAGGCCCATCGGACTTGGGGAGTTAAGGATGCTCTTAGGCCATGGGTTATAACTCCATTTAGATGCCACGTCACTCACTTTAATCTATTCCATTCCACCGAAGCCTAAAGAAATGGTTTAATTTTGTTAACTCCACCTAACTCTATTTTTTATTGGTTTTGGTTTAAAAAAGAAAAAAGAAAATCATTAAATATTTTTACATCTTGTTAACATCTAACAAGTAGCCTATTTAACGCCACTTAACATAATCAATGAGTGGTGTGCAACGTCGGTTAACATGACATGTCAGCTTTAACAACTAGGTGGTAAAGTATACCCCCAAGGCTTTACGAGAAGCCAAACAAAGCATGCATGTCCCGTAAATACTTTTTTACTACTCTTGCCTTCTCCTCCACTTATTCTTGACCTCTTTCAAATGCCAAAAGAATTAAGGTAGAAGGTTTTATATATATGGTCTCAAAAGTTTGGAGGGTAACTATATGATACGATCTGTAATCCAAAAGTGACATGTTTTTCTAAGCCAATTACTACTTTTTTTTTAACGATCAACGAAATTTTATTCAAACCAAACGGCTAGCGGAGTGCTAGCCAAACACCAAGTTTACAACATACACCAAAATCATATAACAGCTTATAGACTAATCAGTTTCACTCGCAACTCAAAATATGATAAACGCGACAAGAGAATCATCAGGTAACCATTTAATAACGGGTCATGATATATGCGTAGTCCATCTAAAATAGTTAAATGGGTCATGTAGGCATTAAATAGCTGGCTTAAGCATGTCTAGGTTAGGTGTGATACTTTTGAATTTGTCATTGTCAATCCATAAACCCCACATAAGCGTGTCTATGTAATTAAGTTCCCCTACACCTTTTTGAAGGGAGGTAAATTCTCAAGACACCTGAAATGTGTTTAAGAAACTTTAATTTTTTATCAAGTTCAAGTGTAAAAAAAAGGGGGAATTTATAAAATTGAGTTGCTTTTGATTGATATTAGTCTATAGAACATGGACTAGTTGCATCACATACAGGTATTGAAAATTTAACATTTTGGGTTTTAAGTTCGTTTTTTTTTTTAATAATAACTATGGTTTGATTTGAATAATAGTAAGCAGTTTGGTTTGTTTTGCTGAGATTTATATGCTTCGTTAAGGTTTATAATTTTGTTTTCCAGGTTTGACATGGACTTCAGTTTCACAGGCCAAAAGTATGGACCATGTCAAATAACGCTTCTTTATCTTTAGTCAAATTTTTGGATAACATTTAATAACCTTTCACAATCACAAACTCAACTACCCCATTTTCTATGCCAAAAACAACCGAAATTTCCTCACTTTGGTTTTATTTTATTTATTATTAGGGAGGAGATAACGTATAAAGCTTCTAAACGTACGAAGAATAAGATTATAAGAAGCATCCTGAGCCATTGGATTTAGGCGGTGGCAAGATGGTAATTAACAACCCTAATCATACTTCAGTTAAGCTAACCAGGGGTAATTTAGGGAAAACGCGTTTTAATTTTTGAGAGATCGTAACACAACAGACATTCAAAACGTTCGATTAAAATGTATAATCAAACAAAAATTTTCAACGATTGAACATGATTTCAAATCGATTAAACGTTCAGAATCATTACACAATCAAAAACATTCGATTGAATCAAATCAAAACGTATTTGCAGAAAAACAACAAAAACAGAGTATTACAAAGCAATTGATAAAATCAGTAAAATCATATTCAAAAATCAAAATCAACGCATGTAATATTCACATAAACTTTCGATTTTACTAATATAATAATAATTAAAGAAAAAAATTGGTTTTGAAAAAAGTCTCAGATGATGAAAATCAGAAACTGAAAAACATGATATGTTTTAAACGCACCTTATAATTGTGTTACATTATAAGGTGCGTTTAATTCAATCACATTCTAATGTATCAAACGCACGTGTACAAATTAGACGTACTCATAAAAAAATGTGTATGTTTCAAAAAAATAATAATAATAACAAAGGTGCGTTTATGAAAAAAAACAAAAGTGAATTAGACGCACTCGTAAAAAATGTGTTTAAAAAAAACAACAAAGGTGCGTTTATAAAAAAAGACAAAAGTGCGTTTACATTAAATGCATGTTTCAAAAAAAAATATGATTCACAATTCACAAATCCATGTAAACAGCAATATCAACATGAATAGCCATGTGCTGCTTCTTTGTAACTTTAAACGCACGCCTCCTGCTGCTTCTTTTTTTCAAGAAAGCCATGCTCTGTTTTCTTCCTTAAAGTTAATCAAACTACTTTCAAATATCTTAACACATTATTTTTGTTGAATTTTTACCTAATTTGACTTTTGATTCTGTATTGTGTTTTCGTGAATTGTTTGGATGTCGCTATGTTTGTTCTCGTTGTTGCTTTTCTTTGTAGTTTTGTAGGCTCTGTTCTATTTAAAATCATCAAACATTAATAGTGATTGATTGATGATTTTAAAATATTTTTGGACGCACTCACTATATTTGGGTTAAATTATAGGGTGCGTTTAAAAAGGTACTGGTTAACCAAAAACAAACAAACAGACGCACCTTTATTATATTTAAACGCACCCTTATAATTTTAGACACACTTATATTTTAATACAAACGCACCTTTCACATATAATTTAAACGCACTAATAAAGTGCATTGTTTTGGGGTTTCTAGTTATTACCTTACAAATGCTGATGAACAGATAAGAACACAGTTTCATTAAAAATATGAAACTACTCTGTTTTTCTTTTGTTTTGTTTTTTTGGTGAATTCCATGAGATAACTTTTCTTTTGTTTTTTGTTTTTCTTTTTTGGTGAATTCCATGAAACACAGAGCTTCATTCTCACCAACAAACTAAAATTGATGCTCTGTTTTTCTTTTTTTTGTGAATTCCATGAAATAACTATTATTTCATGAATAACCCATGAAGGATATGATGCTCTGTTTTTATATATGCTACACAAAGTGACAACACATCAAGAGAGGATAATGTTTTGATGATGATGATGAAGATAATGGGCCAGACCTCCATTACATTAACAAACGCACTCATTGTTTATATCAGACGCACTCATTAACGAACAAGTAAACAAACTATACCATTAAAACAAACGCACTCATGAAGCTATTAGACGCACTCACTAATAAAACAAAAAAACAGTAGATCATTTAAACAAACGCACTCATGTAAATACTTTAGACGCACTCCTTGATATCATCTTCAACCTCTGATCATCTTCAACATCTGAAAAACCCTCCAAACCTTGATTTTTTATATCAAACTATGAAAACTTATAATCGACGACAAAAAACAAACATATAATTTCGATTAAAAAACAAAATCAATTTTAAACATCTGGTTCGATAAACAGAGCAGTACAATCGAAAATTAAAATTTGGTTTGATGAATCCTCGATTGATTAGATGTTGACGATCATGATTTGAATCTCATTAATTATTGAAATCGTAATCAGTTACGTGTGAAAAAGTCTGGAATGCCCTTGGGTTAAACTGATATTAAGATTAATTATAGTTTGGTTAGGTTAACTGGGGTTTGGTTAATAGGACACTTGTCATCTCCTAGTGGCTTCTTATTGCTTCTCACGTTAACACACTTTATATTGTATACTTTCTCTTATTATTATTATTATTATTATTATTATTATTATTATTATTATTTTTTTTTTTTTTTTTTGCAAATAGATAAAGACATTCAAGAGTCAAGACTTTAGTTTATTGATTGTTGTCCACAATTGTCAATATTGATCAATGTATCCTTAAGACAATTTACTAACAAGACTTGACTCGAGACTTTAGTTAATTGCTCCTTGCTAAATTAACGAGTTATCATCCTTGCGTCCTTTGAAACACCAAAACACCATACTCATGAACAAAAATCCAAAAGGAAAATATACTCTTACAAGGAAAAAAAAATTGAACTATCTTAAAACATTCTGACTAAGATTATTAATTATTCTTTCTTTCTTTCTCCTTTTCGATTAAATAATATTTTTTATATTTTTATCATTACTTTTTATTTCTCCTCCACAAACAATCACTTTCAAAATGTATCAAAAAAATATAGAGGGTGAATAGTGCTCCTCCAAATTTATTGATAAACAATAACTTTTCTCTCTCTTTCACTCACAACCATTTACTACCACTTTATCAAAATATGAACATTTCATTCACATAAATATGGAGAACCAAATGTGAATGCTCTCACAATAGGTTATCTATCCCCATCAACATATTACACTACAAATCAGTATATTTTTTTCTCTCGACAATTAAATTATATTTTTTTATACTTTTATCATTATAATGAATGGTATTTACAACGAATGAGCGACACTTGTTCAAGCTTACTCGTCTCAACTTGAAAACAAACGCAAGTACTTTACAAAGAAACAAGAGTCGGCAAGAAAAGATATTGAAAGAGCGTTCGACGTTCTTAAAAAAAGATTTTCGTTGATTGCCAACCTAATAAGGTTTTGGACACGAGAGAGAGTTATGGACGTTGTCTATACTTGTATTATTCTACATAACATGATATTGGAGGACCAAGGCATGGCGAAATGTCAAAATTACCAAGGTGGCTTTTATTTAACTAAATGAAACACGATGTATACGAAATTCCTAACATAGGAAAATAACCATGTTAACCTTGTTATTTAAAACAAGGCTAAAAGCCATTGTATGGGTTAACTTAGTTAGTGGGTTTAATTAAATAAAATTTGTGGGATATGGAGGGGTCAAATCTGCCCAAACAACCAAACTTGAGTTTGGCTACATATTTATAAAAAATAATAATAATATGGGTATTATCCTCATTTTCCCCAAATTCGTTCATCACCAATCTACACCCACTCCAAACCTAAAACTCACTAACAAGCCTCCAATCAAGATGGAATCAAGGGGTTTTTGCTTGCATTAACTAGAAATCGGATCATCTAGGCCTAATACACTCCAAGGTACCTTTTATTTGGCTTAAATCAATGCATTGATCATAAGGTAGCAAGATGTAAAAATTAGATTTTTACATATGATGAATACTTGATGATTAGAGGTTACCCTTGGGTTTAGGGACCTTAATTATGTTTATAAACACTTGCTAAATGATTGAATTACAATTATGTAGAGATCTTGGTGATTCTTTTATATACACATGAAGTGGGTTTAGGCTCTAGATATAAACCTCACTTGATAGGTTCATGACAAGTTGATAATCTAGGGTTTTTACAAAAAGTCGAATTGGATGTTAGGGAAGGCGTCTCTAGTCCAAGGGAACCTTAATCCCAACGAATTTTGTTGAATTCATGCTAGTCTATCAAATTGGGTGAAATCCCTAAGTTAACTTGGTGGGTATTGATGGGTATGAGCAACATGTGTGCTCATAAGCTAAAAATCAATGTTTTAGAACTAAGCATGTGAACTTGGGATGTAAAATTTTCATCTTATGATGAATCAAGGCTGAATACTTGATTAATAGGTAAATGGCTCATAAAACACCCAAAATTTTAGTCTTGATAATTCATACCCACCAAGTGTTTGTTAAAATGTCCAAATGAATGAATTTGGACTAAAACTAGATAAATGTGTTGAACATGGTAAAAACTAGTAAAAGGTTGATTGATCATGTGTAACCATGTTGTTAATTATGATCCTAACAACGTAGGTGGATTACAATCTACTAGGTAGTAAAAAGAGAGGCTTCGAGAGGCCTAGAATCGAAGGAAATGCGCGGGTAGGAGCATGCACAAAGGTAAGTCACTCGATGACTTGAATCTTGTTAAATATCAATCCTATACTCTTGGATATATATGTTTGAACATCATCACGAGTGCTTCACAATGGGGAGCTTGTATTATAATGCATCTCGATAGAAACAACCTTAGACGAAGGTTGGAAGCATGCTAGGTAAGTCACATTACGACTTCTAAATTCTCATGATGATTAATCTAGCGTTGGTTAGTAAAATTAAAAACCAAGTAGACGCGAACTTCTTATCAATACATTGTCCATAATACAAAAGATGGAATACATGGGGGTCATAAGTGAAATTAGCATAGTCTAAAGCGTACTTAGATGGAGACGCCAAAGACGTGGAATTGATGCGCATTAGGTGACACCAAGAAAGCCTTATGCTTCCCTTGTTATGCTTGGTAATGGTTAGGATTAACTCGTTACACGTTACGAAACAAGCCTTAAAAGTTAGCATTTTGTGGCCTTAAAATTGGGTTTGTGGCTGCACATTGAAGGCTTCACTCTTGCAGGACACGTAGACGATAAAACTTGATAAAAATGCACGTTTGGAACTCATTTCAGAAGCTTCTGGCCGTAGGCAAAGGCTGAGCCATAGCCTACGGCCAAATCAGCCATTAGGGACAGCAGCTTTCAGTCGTAGGCTATGGCTGAGCCGTAGCTTACGGCTGCTGCAGCATCAACATGCAAACAGGCTGATCATCAAATATTCATATAAAATCATAGAAAAATCGTTAGGAGGTGTTCTTTATATGCCTAGAAAGGTATTTGAATGAAGAACATTTCTCATTTAAAAGTCAAAGTCAGATTATAGGTTTTAGAATGGGAAAACCGACCCGAACCGTTGCTACGCAAAAAGTGCAACAGTTTATTCTCTTGATATGGGGCCGTTTGGTCTAGTTCGTTCCGTTTCAACGTGTAACGACTATAAACATATGTTAATCTGAATTAAACTCACATTTATCAATACTAATCGGGTTATTTAATCGTGTAAAACCCTAGGTACCAATCTTAAGGAGCATGGGAAGAAGATCAAGCCATTTATGAGGACCGAATGCGCACATGCTTATTAACACGCTTCCGCACATTCGATTTTGAGTTTCAAACTATATGGGGTTACACCTTCATTGGAAAATAAATACATGTAAACGTTATAATGGGATTGTAAATCCTTTCGTGAGATGTTTACATCGTTTCAATTTGATTGACCCTATGGGTCACGACAAAACTTTTAAGTACACGAGTATTTTCTCAAAGTTTAAGTCAACCCCGTTTTTGTATTTAGACAACTAATCTTGTGTTTTAGGGCGTTAAGCCTTGGTAATTCGGGACGGGTCTAACATGATATCCCACGTGCCCAATCGACAATCGCTAATATCCAAAGACTCGACAACATAAACAATTTCAAGAACCGTGAGATACACGGAAACCTCCATCATGAATTAGTCGAGCAATTATGGGCTAGACGTCCCTATGATCTTGTATTAGATTAGTTTTTAGTTTTTTATAGTTTGGATTATTGTAAACATTAATCTAATTTTTAGTTAAGTTTATTTTTGTATTAGTATTATAAATTTGACAAATTTAGAAAGTCTCAAAAAAATAAAAATAAAAACTGGATAAACCTGATACTCACCTCTAGCCACAAACAGAATTAGGTTAGTGACTAGCAGCTTTATCAAGCTGCCAACTAGGTGCTGACATGGCACAATATAAGAGGATAAAGTCATGGCTCACCTCTAGCCACAAACATATAGTCTTATGGTTTGCCATTCACTAATGGCAGAGAGATCGGCGAATGTGGGAAATCTTTTAACAAACCCACCGCATCATGGTTTCAGATAAAGGCGGCACAATCACGTTATTCACGTTTTGCAAGTCTCTATTACTGTCACTAGTACTGTCTTGTGTGTAAACTACCCACTACCTGAATATCCATCAACACATCCAGTGCCTCATTCATTGTACGCCTCAATGATGCTTTGAACACCTAAAGCCAATTTTGCTATGTACTAATGTGATCATGTTAATAATTTCAGGATTTGTATCGGATACTAAGAGTGGGTCATTGATTGCACGTGTTCGAATTTTGTTTAAATCCATGTTGATATCTGAAGAAACATGAATCCTATATTACCGGGTTAGCGCTAATCTTAGTAGTGATTATACGGGGTGTTTATAAAAAGATGTATTTATAAAACGTGATACGTCTAGGGACAAGACCAAGGATGTTTAGAGACAACAAATTAGAAGAGCCGAGCCTCTAAATGTTAGCAAATAAACAGAGGTTGGAAAAGTACGATGTGCTCGTAGTCTTTTCAACGAAAGTATTGGTGAATATCGGATGCCAATAAAAAGAGAAGCGACTCCTCCTTTTATAGTACCTCGACATACAACTTTCTCAACACGTCCTCTACCCTTAGTGGGGCCCGACCCAGGTAGAGGTGTCTCTAGGTTTCCGGCCCAAGTCCCTAAATCCAATGGTGCAAGTGGGTTTGTTAAAAAAGAGACGAAAGGGAACCGTCCTGACGTATATACATGTGGCGTCCGTTGAGTGGACGCTGGTGAGCGGCAGACACGTGGTGTCCGCCTACTGGCTACTCCAAGGCGGTGGGTAATCATCCTTCTTCTAGAACCTGAGACAAGTTGGAGGGTTGTAAAAGTCTTCTGTCAAAGAGATATCTTGGCTAGAAAGCTGCCACATCATCGTCCTTTCTGAGTGTCAGGTTGAGCGCAACCATCGATTGGCTGTGAACTCTGACGGGCAGCCTGGAGCGTCAGGAACAGTTGCCTGGGGCAGGAGTGTGTGTCTCGAGGTTGCCCCAGAAAGCATCTTCTTAGTTGTGTTGACGAAGCTTTGTTTATCTTGCTGAAGAAGCTTCGTAGTGTGTCTGTTCCGCTGACGTAAAACGGGCGGTACATTGTAAGTCGGACGCTAGACGTTCCGCTGACGTAGAACGGGCGGGTGACTCCTGCGTCCTGTGTTCGGCTGACGCTAATATTTCCGCTGACGTAAAACGGGCGGGTGAGTCTGCGTCCTGTTTCTGACCGACGCTGACTGTTCCGCTGACGTAAAACGGGCGGATTATGTTTTGGTAGGCGCAGCTTGTAAGTTTGTGATATGGTATCGCTAATGTTTTGGTACCATATCCCTTCAATATCAGTTCGAACACCAAATGGAATTAAGAGACCAGGAGCGATCAGAAAGAACCTGTTTTTGATGACATTATCACACGAGAAAACAGAGGGATTCCAAAAAGAAACCAAGCCCCTTATCTCCCTAGAGAATCCACTACTATACCACTTCAAAGATAGACCTATCCCAGAGACGACTAAAAACAAATTGAGCAGAATGGTTGAGCTTTGACTCCTGATTAGCAAGGAAGTGGGACTCGATTTAAGACCTCATTATGGCATTATCCAATCTACCTTTTAAGGGTTTCCATAGAGAAATGCTTTAAAAGTTTTAATTTTGTTTGTTAACGAGTGAAGGAAAATTGTCGCAAAATTTTAACTTCATTATTTATTTTTTACGAATTCTGCAACGATAATAAGTGACAAAATAACTGTCACAAAATAAAACCCAAAAATGTTTTCTCAAATTCCATAGCTATTGTTACGCCATAGGTTTTCATTGCAAATCTCTTGTCTCTAAGACTATGGGGAGTGAATGGCCTTGGTTGGAGGAATGAGTTGACACGTGACACTAGTGGGCTCCTCAACTCAAGCCTTAAATGTAGGGAAATGGAGGGGCTTGGGTTTTGAATTAGACTAAGACTATATGTTTTTTTTAAGCCAACCAATAAACAACCTCCACATCAACCCTTAACCCTCCCACCACGCTCGTCTCCTTTCCGACGCCAAAGGGGCCACACCCAAACCCACCCATCATAGGGGGTGGTGTTCCTTGGGTGGGTTGGCATCTCACGCCATTTCCCGCCCCACTCCCTTCACTCTAATACAAGGGATTTCAGTGCTTAAAAAAAAAGAAATAAAAGAAGTATGAATTCTTGATGGGTTTTCCAGCCACCCAAAATGAGGTCTAAGGGTATGTTTGGCAAAACTAGCTGGTGGCTAGTAGCTAGAAGCTGGAAGCTGGTAGCTGCAAGCTGGTAGCTGGAAGCTGGTAGCTGCAAGCTTTTTAAATATATTTTGGTGTTTGGCAGAGTGGCTGGAGCTTTTAATAAAATGTATAAAATGACCAAAATGGGCATAATTAAAAGCTTGTAAGGAAAGTTTTTATTTTTATATTTAAAATAGAATGGGTATTTGTGTCATTTACTCATTAAAAGCTTGTAGCTAGTAGGAGCTTTTTCTTAAACGCTAGTACTAGTAGCTTTTCACTGTAGAGCTTTTTCTCCAACCTAAAAGCTTCCAGCTCCTTCAACCAAACAAGGCTTTTTACTGAGTAGGAGCTTTTTCTTAAAAGCTTGAAGCTTGAAGCTCCTAAAAGCTCTTAAAAGCTCCTTGCCAAACATACCCTAAGTCTAGTGCCGTGTCCGTTTTTCAGTTCCTCCCTCCGTCCTTTGCCCAAAATGTGGCTAGCATCCATGTGGAAACATTGTTCACATATTAAAAAAAAGACTATACAGTAAAGTGTAAACACTACTTATATTTAGCGCTTATTCACTATTTAACATACCATTTTACATTTAGTCAGTCATCAATAGCGGTGCAAATATTCAATCACATGTTTTTTAAACAGTGCCATCACAATTTATCCAATCTACACTTAATAATATACAACTTACATACTTACTTGAAGATGCACACTTCTCGTCAGTGAGCGTTATAAGAATGGCGAAGCAATGAATCCGTAGACGGGGAACCTACGCATCTTGGTGGAGAAGACAAATAAGGTTTTGGAGGGATTTCTAGTGATGCTAAGTCCCCTTCTAACATTTCCAACACTCTAGTGATTGTTGGTCGGCTCAAGGGATTAGTTTGTATGCACCACAAGCCTACGATAATCATCTTCCTTGCAATCATATTTTCTTCATCGCAAACAATCCCGTGCAATCCTAGTTGTTCTTCATGCAATTCAACCTTCTTATATATCCAGTGAGGAAAATATATCTCACTTGTATGATCAACTCCAATCTCGCTATTGTTTCTCCCTCCAACCATTTCTAGAATCATCATTCCATAACTATAAACATCTGATTTATTGGAAACCTCTCCAAAATTCTTAGAAAATAGTTCAGGAGCAATGTAACCGGGTGTTCCTCTTATATGGGACATCGATATCTTGCTTTCTTTTTCACGGAACAACTTGGCAAGCCCAAAGTCGGATATCTTAGGACAAAAGTCATCATCTAATAGAATATTATGTGGCTTTATGTCAAAATGTAATATCCTTGTGCTACAACCCCTATGCAAGTATTCTAGACCTCGAGCAATCCCAACAGCAATCTGGTGCAACTTTTCCCACCCAAGTTGGCTACTACTAGAAGAACCATGGTTGTATATGAACCTCTCTAGGGAACCATTAGGCATGAATTCATAGATCAAAGCCTTTTTATGACCCTCCAAACAAAATCCAATCAAACTTACTATATTGACATGGGATGTCCTGCCAACACTGGCAACCTCATTAATGAAATCTTCCCCGTCACCTTTTAATTTGTTTAAAACCTTCACTGCTACTAGGTTTTGGTTTTTTAGCACTCCTTTAAACACAGTACCGAATCCACCTTGGCCTAGTTTGAACTTAAATGAGTTTGTCATCTTCTCAACTTCTGCATAAGAGAACCTTTTTGGAGCTAGGAATTCATGATCCTTTAGAAACATTTCAACTTTGACATTGTACTTGGCCTTTTTTCTCCATCCAGTTTTCATTTTTTCTTCACCAAGAACTGCAAACATCAATGGGCGTTAGTTGATCATCAATAAGTTCATTCTTGAAAGTGAAATAGTTGGTTATGGTGACAAAAAGATTATGTTTATGATATATGACCCAAAACAAGAATCACAGTGTACTAGTGTATTATGCTCTTTTTGCAGTTTTCAACATATTCTTGTTCTTTTTAAACATAAAAACCTGTTAAGACGAATTTTTTCAAGTATTTTTTTTTTTTTTAATTTAGTGATAAGTTTCTAATGTGTATTATTGTAGGCTGGAAAAGCCTATTTTCTAGTATTTGTGATACCTATGGATTTTCTTAAAAACATATTTATAACTTATCAAATTTCAATAAAATGGAACCGGAAATAGATGCACATCAGAAGATGGATACATAATTTGTAATTAATATTTTGTACCACAATAGTATCAAGGTGTATGGTAATTTGTTCTTCAATGAGATATAAGAAAAAGGGTTTTTTCTTACAGTAACGCCAGATTATGAAGATGACAAAAGACAGAATGAGGAGGAAGACTGATCCAGCAATAACTAGAACAAGAAAATGCAACAGTTTCAGGTACAGAAATGTGTTTGTATGCATACATATCTAGTAATAATGTATAGGTTAGAAGTTGCAAATTACCCGAGATCTTAATCGCCAGTCCTCTGCCTTGTTTTCGTGCACCAACCAAATAGTAAACTTTTAGTTATATGTCATGACAAGGGAATAATTTAAATAATAAATAGGATAACAGATGCAAAGTACCCTGATTCGTGGCTTCTTTGCCTGGTCCTATTACAGCAACCAAATAACAAAAGTATACGTTAGATACTTAGATATATCATTCTTGTGGGCGCCTTATATAACCTAAAAATGAAGAAAAAAGAGGAGAGGGAAAGAGAAGCTGTAAATACCCCACTTGACGTCTATACACTGAACATCTTGTCCATTTTCAGTATTACACAGTCGCCGCTTTTTCAGACAGTCACCACAGGAATGAGACAAATTAAAGTTAAGAAAAGAGGAAGAAGTGAGAAGTGAAAATATGTTGGTTTCATTAACTCCTGAAGTATTTTCGGGTTTCACTGTTAGGTGCACTACTTGACATGTATGTGGGAGGTCACTGGGAACAGTTCCATTCAAGTAGTTATAGTAGAAAGTTGTGATCGTTGCATCCAGTGTAGCTATTGTAACTATGTTGCTCAAAATAAGTCACATTTTCTGTGCATTTGAAGAGAGTGATGTTGGGATATATCGAAGAGGTATACAAAGCAGGTTTGGATTTGGATAAGTGACATTAGTCATAAGCGCCTCACAGCTATTATCGTTCACAAGCTGTTCGTATGTTTGCGCTCCAGAGGAGTAAAGAACTATAACTTTGATCAAAATCAAAACTCCTAGCAATCTCATACGGCTCTCCTCCAAGTTGAATATTTGCACCTGTTGCTGTACAAGTGACCTTGACCAACCCACATCGTGTGTCCGTGACATTGTAAAACGGGTACCTGAACAGTGCCAAACCAGGGCAACTGAAACTTTCTGGGCAGGTAGGCGTAGAAATGGTTGTATTTGTAGTAGAGTGACAAGAGAGAATAAGGGACATGAAACAGAAGACGATTATCATTTCAAATGTGCAACAGGAAAAGAAATCTAACTTATCACCTCATGTCTTTTGAGAAACTCTATTCTATGTATATTACGGGATCCCAAAAAGACTAAATGCGTGGTCCCATTTGCAATTTAATCCTTATTGACTAATACTTTTCCTCGGTCTTCCGTTCTTCTCCTCCACTCATTCCTGACCCCCTTCATACGCCAAAAAGTCCAACTTAGGAAGGTACATGTGGTGATGGTCCAAAGTTTGGAGGGTTTAAATAGTCAAAGAGGATTTTTGTAATATCTTCCGGTTTTTTAAAATCCAAACTCACATGACACACCATAAATAAACACATTAGACACTCAAGTGCTCATTTGTTTCTAAGGGGTTAAAATTTTCAAGCACCTTAATGTCATGGAAAATGTCGTCTTAATTCATATCGGCTAATAAAACTAAGGGGAAATCACTTGTAACTTGTAAACCTACACGGAGTGGAATAGAGCCCCTATGAGCTCTATTCTACCACCTCAATGTCACGTCAAAAGAGGGCTCTGCTACCTCTTTCCAATAACACACTGAAAAAAGAATAAAGCCTCATCATCATTACCGACACATTTGATTATCTTTAAAAGAAAATATGGAAAAAACTGATTGATGCAAAAGGGGTGGGCCCACGTTAATGCCTGTTATCTCCTTGGCAAAGAGGTGGATGGCGCCTCATATGACGCTCAGAAAATAGTGAGGTAGCGCTAATGTACAAATAATGGCTGAGGTGGAGGGGGCGCCACCCACCACAACACTCAGCCTAAGGGTGTCAAGAAACATGGATCTTTACTAATAAAACTCTTTATTCCAACCCAAAGATTATTACACCCAACGTGTTTACAGATTACAACACAAATCTCACTACAATCACACTCACTCTCAATCAGGTTATCTGTTCCTGATACCTAAATCTATCAGATTTACAGACACACTTGGTTTATTCGAGATGAACAACCAAGAACCAATATCTAAACCCTAGATTTATGAGGACGAAGGAGATCTAAACACTGGAACAAAATATAACAAAAATAGCTAAACTATGAACTGATCTCGAAGCATCCTTTTTATATGGACTAATGAGGCTCAGTAGAAACACACCCGAGCCAATGACAACCGCAGGATCACCTCAAGAAAACACACTTTAATCTGATCTGATCCATTGATATAAGGCTCGGGATTGCCACGCTGGCAATCCACTCCCAAGCACAAGCTGATATGGGCCAATGCTCCTGGGCTCCTGGGCCAGCTTCCACTTGGACTTGTGCTCAATCTCTGCTACTGGACTCTTTCACAACTCCTAGCCCACTTCTATAAGGCTTGCAGATCATGAACCTCAGCCCATATGCAAAACATAAAGAGACAAGTAACTAAAAAAATATGAAACTATAAAAATAAAAACAATAATGATAAAACTGAAAATGTATCTTACATATTTTAACACCCCCCCCCCCCACAGTTTTATCAACCAAATGGGTCAAACATATGTAAACAAGAACACATTACCTCATGTTGATGAACCAACAAACCTTTAGTCGTGATATCTGCAATCTGATTTTCTGACTTAACATATTCAGCCTTGATAACACCTTTAGATATTTGATCCCTTAAGAAAAAGAGATCTAAATCAAAGTGTTTTGTTCTATCATAGAACACTGGATTTTCAGCAATAGACAAGGCTGCTGTATTATCACCGAACATTTTTATAGGCAATGATACTTCTATACCCAATTCAAACAACATATTCTTCAACCACATTACTTCACAACAAGCAGAACACAATGCCCTATATTCAGCCTCAGCTGATGATCTAGACACAGCTGATTGTCTTTTACTTTTCCAAGATACCAACAACCCTCCAAGAAACACACAAAATCCAGTGATGGATTTTCTAGATTCAAGACATTTTGCCCAGTCTGAATCTGAATAGGCAACTAGATTAAAACTTTCATGTTTACTAATCATTATGCCTTTTCCAGGTGCTTTCTTAAGATATCTTAATAACTTGAAAGCAATTTTTTGATGCCCTGCTAAAGGCTTATGCATATGTTGACTTAAATAGTGAACAGCATAGGATATATCTGGTCTTGTATGGGCCAGATATATTAATTTTCCTATTAATTTTTGATATGCTGTTATATCAGTTAAAGGTCTATCATGTTCTTTGCAAACTGATGTAAGAACATGGTTTTGATCTATAGGACTGTTAAGAGGTTTGCATGCTGTCATACCATACTCAGTTAACAGTTCATTACAGTATCTCCTTTGAGATAAACAAATTCCATTTCCTTGTTTTATAACATCTATTCCTAAGAAATATCTAAGTTCACCAAGGTCTTTTATTAAAAACTGTTCTTTTAAACAATTTTTAACAGTTTTAATTTCAGCTAGACTACTACCAATAATCACTATGTCATCCACATAAACAAGTAGATACATAGAAACTGAATTGGACAGTTTATAAAATAATGAGTAATCACACTTGCTTTGCATAATCCTAAGTTTGTTAAAACACCTACAAGTTTTTCATTCCACATCTTAGGGCTTGTTTAAGCCCATATAATGATTTTTTCAACTTGCACACTTTATTCTCATTTTCAGAATAATATCCATCAGGTAAAGACATATATACATCCTCATACAAATCACCATACAAGAATGCATTATTCACATCTAGTTGAAACAAATCCCAGTTATTTTGGACAGTTATGGACAATACACATCTAACAGTTACAAGTTTACTACCAATGAAAAAGTCCTCTTCATAATCTATGCCATGTTTTTGACTATAGCCCTTGGCCACAAGTCTGGCCTTATATCTCTCTATTTTCACCATTAGACTTGTACTTTATTTTATATATCCATTTGCATCCCACTAGACTCCTACCCTTAGGAAAATCAACTAAATCCCAAGTATTATTCCTATGTAAATGCCTCAATTTCTTCATCCATGGCATTGATCCAGTTAGGATCTTTAACAGCCTCATTAAAGTGTTTAGGTTCTAAACTTTTATTTAATGCAACAGCAAAACATCTATTATCCACAGACAGGTTGGAATAGTTTACTGATCTTTCTAATCCATACTTGACCTTTCCCTCAACTATGAACTCATCCAAGTTTTTAGGTAATCTAGAACTCCTAGATGATCTTCTAGTTATGGTTTGATCTAGTGGATTTTGATCATTTCCCTCAGAGTTGAAAGTCAAATCATCACTAGTCATCACAGAACCATCCTTTTCACCAACTGTACTACCACTGGGCTGCTGTGAACCAGCCAAGCCTGCAGTATCAGGTTGTTCAGTTGATGATTGAACAGATTTCTGTGTCCCTAGGTCATTCTTACCTATGCCCTTTCCTTCATCATTGGGATCTTCCACTTGATTAGGGTTTATGCTTTCATACTCATAAAAAAAATATAAGTTTGTAATATTTAAATGATCATATTTATCATAATTTTTAAAAACATATTCTTCTTTAAAGGGAAAAATGTGTTCAAAAAAATTTTACATCTCTAGAGTAAAAACAGTTTTGTGTCCAAACTAAAAACTTTATAACCTTTTTTCTCAGTTGAATACCCTATAAAAACACATTTTTCTGCCCTAAAACTAAGTTTATCAGGATCATTTAAAACAGTACAAAAGCATAAACACCCAAACTTTTTTAACTGATTTAGAAAGGGCTCAAAACCATATACTAGCTCATATGGAGTTCTACCACCTAACACACTTGAAGGAGTCCTAATGATCAAATATGAAGCAGTCAGAACACATTCAGACCACAAACTAACAGGCACACAACTTTGAAATAACAATGCCCTAGCCACATTTAAAAGATGTCTATGTTTTCTTTCTACAACCCCATTCTGTTGAGGTGTGTATGTACATGAAGTTTGATGTACAATACCATTTTCTTTAAAGAAATTACTAACTCTGACATTGACAAATTCAGATCCATTGTCACTTCTGAAACACTTAACTTTTTTATCAAATTGTGTCTTAATAATGTTAACAAAATCACCAATGTTATCAAACACTTCTGTTTTATGTTTCATAAGACACACCCAAACAGCCCTTGAGTAATCATCTACTATAGTAAGGAAATACCTATCTCCTTCTCTACTGGGAACCTTATATGGTCCCCAAACATCCAGATGAACAAGCTCACCCAAAGATGTTGTTTATGATTACTCAAAGGAAAAGGTTCCCTATGTTGTTTATCCTTGTGACATTCCTCACACGGACTACAACTATCCATAGATCCTAAGTTAAGTTTTCTTTTAAGAACATTTAAGACATTTTTAGAAGGATGACCTAATCTATCATGCCACAAACTTATCACATCATTATCACTACACACCTTATTACACATAAAGGAGTTGCCACAGAAATACAGCCCATCAACTTGGCTACCAGTCACCAGGACTTTCTTGGTTATTAAGTCCTGAACAAACATTTATATTCATCAAATATTACATGCACCTTATTATCTTTTGCAAGTTTATGAATAGAAATTAGATTGATATTATAATCAGGAACAACAAATACATCTAACAACATGACCTTGTCTCCTAGTTTAACATTTCCAATTTTAGTTACTAATGCATCAGTTCCATTAGGATGTTTGACTCTAATGTTTAACTCAGACACATCAATATACTCAGTTAAATCCTTTTCATCTTTAATCACGTGTTGATTTGCTCATGAATCAAATATCCAACCCTTAACCCTTATTTTTCCATCCTTACTAGAAAAACAGTAAACAGGTTTGAAAAAGACACTAGCACAGAAAGGACTTTTAAGACTACCTAACACACTGCAGCTTTGTGGACCATCTTTAGTTTTATCATTCAACAAACTTAGTAACCTGTTGACCTGGTCACTAGTTAAAGCACTTAGACCATTCTCAGAATTATCACTAAAAGAAGAATTAACTTTCTTCCCTTGTCTACCCCTTGACCTCATCCATGATGGATAGCCAATCACTTCAAAACAAGTCTCAACAGTGTGACCAACCTTATTACATTGAGTACATTTATGGTTTTATTTGGAAACTTTATTTGCTTTATTAAAACCCTAGATTCTGATTAGATTTAGAAAACAGTGCCATGCTTTGAGGTTTTTTTCCAGCATTGTTGGCATTTCTATGGGATTCTTCCCTAGAAATGACACTGAATGCTTCCTTAACAGAAGGTAATGTTTCTTTTATTAGCAAACTAGTCCTAACACTTTGGTACACACTGTCAAGTCCCATTAAGAACTGCATTAGCTTAATCATACTACTAAAGTTATTAAACTCAATTGCAGCTTCACAAGTACAAGCAGGTAATTGTAAAATTTGATCAAGTTGTTTCCACATAATGTTTAGTTTATGATAATACTCAGATACAGGACATCCATTTTGTGTGAATGAATTAATCTTTTGGTATAAATCAAATACTACTGATCCATCTACCTTGTCATAGGTCTTTTTTAATTCAGTCCAAACACTACTAGCTAGTCTAGAAAATACATGTCCCATATATAAGTCTTCACTAATAGAGTTTAGTATGCAGGTTAAAACTATTGAATTACATCTGTCCCATTGCCTCCCCAAAACATCATTGTCTACAGACCTAACACATGACTTATCAATGAATTCCCATTTGTTTTTAACTTGTAAAGCCAGTTGCATAGCATTAGCCCACACATTATAATTTTCAGATCCTTTTAATTTTATTGACACAATTGTCAGATTGCTTGAATCTGAAGGGTGTAGGTATAATGGATCACTAGCATCCAACTTACTAACCAAGGTCTCACTTTGTCCAGGATCAGGGTTACCCCCTCCCCCAGACACCACTGCTTGACCATCAACCATTTTGACTTTACAAATTTAACAAGATCAACCACAGAGATTAATCAAAACAACAAGCAAGTAATCAATCAGATAAGTCACACAATCAGTTAGAATAGACACACAAAAGAACAATCAAACAAAGACCCTAAACAGGCAAAGCCACAACAGTGATCAAGATCATTGGTTCATCACTCAAGGTGCCAACGCAAGTCTTATTGTGGGAGCCTCCTAGACCTAGACAGACAGATTAAAACAATCAAGTAATTGAGCCAATACCGGTCCTCCTAACCCGGGCCTTGCTCCTAGACACAACCAAGACTTAGAACACTAAAGAAATAAAGGTCAGGAACAATCTCACCAAATGCAAGCTCCTTAGCAAATCAAGATCCGTAACCTTCACTTAGGGTTACGAGATCAAGAAAAAGAAAAAGCTCCAGCACTCCAGTTACTCCTGATTCACCAGAAACCCTAACTAGGGTTCCACTTTCCAGCAAAACACGAACAAATATAGTAATAAGCCAGGTGAAGCCTTAAGATCCAACCAGAGAACAAGATACGCAGCGATGACAACCCAAACCCTAATATTCAGATCTAAGACCAAGAGCAACCTTATAGCTCTGATACCATGTCAAGAAACATGGATCTTTACTAATAAAACTCTTTATTCCAACCCAAAGATTATTACACCCAACGTGTTTACAGATTACAACACAAATCTCACTACAATCACACTCACTCTCAATCAGGTTATCAACAGATAACCCGATACCTAAATCTATCATATTTACAGACACACTTGGTTTATTCGAGATGAACAACCAAGAACCAATATCTAAACCCTAGATTTATGAGGACGAATGAGATCTAAACACTGGAACAAAATATAACAAAAATAGCTAAACTATGAACTGATCTCGAAGCATCCTTTTTATAGGGACTAATGAGGCTCGGGTAGAAACACACCCGAGCCAATGACAACCACAGAATCACCTCAAGAAAACACACTTTAATCTGATCTGATCCATTGATATAAGGCTCAGCCCATATGCAAAAACATAAAGAGACAAGTAACTAAAAAAATATAAAACTATAAAAATAAAAACAATAATGATAAAACTGAAAATGTATCTTACATATTTTAACAAAGGGTGAATAAGTGGAGACTTCACACAAAAAGAGATAAGTCTAGTTGTTGACGTGTAGGAATGGGCTATCTTTTAGCTATTTTAAATTATGATGGCGCTATGCTTTGAACCAATTTCAACTTTCTTTCTACACTAAAATTGTAAATTCTTAGGTATTTATAGTAGAGATTTTTTTAAATATATATATAACGCATTTTAAGGAAACGACTTGAGGAGATAAGGCTAGACGATAGACCCTAACCAAGTTAAAAGCTACACTTAGATGGCTATACTTAGCGCCTAAGGTAACGGCTTAGGAAACATTTTCGATTGAGCCAAGTTGTTTATAGTCGAAAACATCTAGGAGCTGGAGGGAAACGGTGGAGCCGTTTAAGAGCATGTTTGGGTGTCTATCTCTTTCTCCTTTCTTCTTTTTCTAAGCCACATGTTTCTTTTTAATCACTTTAAACTTTAAAGTGTGAGCCCATCATAATTTAAGGGTATGTTTGGTAAGGAGCTTTTAAGAAATTTTATGAGTTTCAAGCTTCAAGTTTTAAAAAAAAAGTTCATACTCAATAAACAACCTTGTTTGATTGAATGAGCTTGAAGCTTTTTGGTAAGGAGAAAAAACTTTATATTGAAACGCTACTAGTACTAGCGTTAAAGAAAAACTTCCTACTAGCTACAAGCTTTTAATGAGTAAATGACACAAATAAGTTAATGTTCATTTTGGTCATTTTAAACATTTTATTAAAAGTTCTAGTTACTCTGCCAAAACATCAATATATATAAAACCTACGGTTACCAGTTTTCAGCCACCAGTTACCAACTTTCAGCCACCAATCCTAGCTAGTTTTGCCAAACATACTCTTAAACGACCACAAATAACCGTTTTCGGTTGCAAAGAAAGAAGAAGAAGAGTGATGGTAGCCCAAATTTGATATGTACGGGCTGAATGGTAAAAAAAGCCCAAAAAAAGATATCAGATTCACATAAGTTGGGTCACTCCGTCACTCGGTGTACTATTTTAAGCCTCCTCATTAGAAGAAACGGACCCTCCAAGTAACCACCCGGATCCGAAGATCCGGAACCAGGATTTTGTATGGTTTTTTTTTCTCTGCTTGAAGAGAAAGCAGGTACGCTTATTCAAAATTGGTCTGATTGCTGCTGTAACTACACCTTCTGAAATCTTCGCTTTTATTATTGAAATTGAAATCAATAAGAATTAAATTCAGATTAGAGATCTGTTGTTTGTATAAACATATGATTCAGGCATAAACATAAGGCCTAATTATGCAACTCTACATATAGAGGTGTGACAGACAGAGATGCTATAATGAATGAAATAACTGCTCTAATAAGGTGTATATATGATAAATGATTAATGTGTTGCTGTGGAGGATTCTGTACTAGTTCTGGAACAGTAAGACCGTTTTCAAGTAAAATGCCTAAACTAAAACCGACTCAAGCTTTTATCGAGCTCGCACGTGTCCTAAGCTTGTTCAAGTACGGCTTTTATTGAGTTCAAACTAAAACACCTTTTGTTATATTGTTCGTTGGACATGGTATGTATCACACGGCTAGATTACGCAAGAAAAGATGATAAGCAATAGTGTGTATTTACATATATTTTGCATTAATGGAAATAATATACAGTAAGAGGCATGAGCAATTGTAGATACTCGATTCCATGTTTTTCATGCTTATAACTGGCTTAAAAAATGGAGGCACTCTTGTCATTCTTGCTTCCATGGGTTTTATATGTATCGATATTATCCTTCAATGATAATCTGTCTCCATTGCTGCTTAGCGTTGTTGATGCGCTAGTACTGCTTTGCCATTCATTAATGACAGAGATTGGCGATGGCCGGAAATCTTTCAACAAAACGGCTGTATCATTTGTTTCAGTTGAAGGCAACACATTCACGGTTTGCATGTCTCTGGTACTGTCATAAGTGTCTATTCTACCCATGTCTTGAATATCCATTAACACGTCTAGCACCTCATTCATTGTAGGCCTCATCTCTGAATCATATTGTAAACATCGGAAAGCCAATTCTGCTACTAATGTGATCATGTTCATAGTTTCAGGATTTGTGTCAGATCCTAAAACGGGATCAATTAGTTGATCAATTTCACAGCTTTGGATTTTGTTTAAAGCCAGGTCGGCCAAACTAATCTCTTCTTGAGACCTGCTTAAATCGATTGCCTCCATTGATGATATTAGTTCAATCAAGACTACTCCAAAGCTGTAAACGTCGCTCTTATCTGTTAGTTGATAGTGATGGTAATATTGTGGATCCACGTATCCTGGGGTTCCCTGAGGAGTTGTTGACACGTGAGTGACATTGTTCGGTATAAGCCTTGAGAGACCAAAATCTGCTACTTTGACACAAAAATTGTGATCAAGAAGAATGTTGGTTGTCTTTACATCTCGGTGAATGATTTCAGAAGCATGAAGGTACACCAATGCATTGGCGGTTTCGATGGCAATGTTCATTCTTATAGGCCATGTTAGCATGCTTCGGTTTGCTTGTTCACCATGGATGTGATCAGCAACGGTGCCATTGGGAACATACTCGTAAACAAGGAGAAATTCACAGCTTTCTTTAGAGGTGCAACCGTAGAGAACGACAAGATTTGGGTGCCTTAATTTGGTGAGGATTTGAACCTCATTTCTGAATTGTTTGACTCGATTGTGGTTGTTCTCGTAAAGTTTCTTCACTGCAACTTGTCGCCCATCTTGAAGTTTACCTTATTCATAAAGATGAAAACGTTAGGTTGGAAATTTTCAAGCGAAAATCGAACAGTCAGTGGCATTTTTATCTGAACAATTAAGTTCTCACCATAATAAACAGCTCCGAAACCTCCATCCCCTAGTTCATGAGAAGGGTCGAAATTTTTGGTAGCATCTTCAAGCTCTTCGTAAGAGAAAACAGAGACGCCACAGGAGAGACTTATGTCTTCAAGGTTTAGAGATTTCTTCCTCGTTGAGACATAGGAAAAAGGGTTGCTCTTACAGTGACGCCAGATTATGAAGAGGACCAAAGACAGCATGAGGAATACGACTGATCCAGCGATAACTAGAACAAGAAAAGGCTACACATTTCAGGTACAGATTTCTACACATATTTTTATGTGTGATGATATATATCCAATAATAATTCATAGGATCGAAGATGTGTTATTACCCAGAATCTTAATCGTTCGTTCTCTGACTTTTCTTTCTGCAGCAACCAAATTAACAAATATTATTTATATAACATATGACAAAGAAATAATTTCAAGGCTACGTTTAGACGCATCAACTCTGGTGTATGCATCTATAATATATCCAATAGTTATAACCCATAGAATCGCAGAAACAAATTACCCAGATTCGGAATTCGGAACTGTTCTCCATCTATCTTTACTGCAGCCACCAAATAACAAAAGTATTATAGGACTATGTTAGACATATCATTATGGTGTACCCATATAAGGTAAAAATGAAGGAAGAGAAAATACCCCATTTGACGTCTAAACACTGAACACGTCCATTTTCAATATCACACAGGCGACCTTCTTTCTGACACTTGCTACAGGAGTGTGACAAGTTAAATATAATAGAGGTATAGGAAGAGAGAAGAGAAAATATGTTGGTTTCATCAATTCCTGGACCAGGTACTTTCATGGGTAGGTGCACTACTTGACATGTATGTGGGAGGTCACTTGGAATTGTTCCATTGATATAGTTATAGTAGAAGTTGTAATCTTTGCAACTGTTGTAACTATTGTATTTATGTTTCTCAAAATAAGTGAGATTTTTGGTGCATTTGAAGAGAGTGATTGTGGGAAATATGGAAACGGAATACAAAAGAGGGCTTGGACTTGGAGAAGTGAAATTATACACAAGCGCGTCACATGCGCGGCTTTTATTTCTCACAAGCTGCTCAAATGTTCTATTATAGATGATAATATTATCAGAACTGCGATTGGAATCATGATTAAATTCAAACTTGCCTACAAACTCATATAACCATCCTCCAAACTGAATCTCCTTTGAAGTACAGTTGATCTTGATCAACCCACATTTCCTGTCAGTGCCATTGTAAAACGGGTACTTGAGCGAGCCCAAACCTGGGCAACTGAAACTTTCTGGGCAGGAGATAGGCATAGAAAGGTTTGTGTCTGCAGCAGAGTAAAAGAGAGGTAGACAAGAGAGGAGAACCAACACAAAAACGAAGATGCGAATCATTTCAAACTCAGACATGACTATTCATAGTTTCTACCTCTATATGTTTTAGAAATATCTCGGACGCACTTTAAATGAGGGGATAACTTCAATAAACTTTCACATGGACAACTCAATGTGCTTACTTTTCTATGCCACTTGCCAAACACAACAGAAATTCTATCACTTTGGTCATTTATTTCTATATTGACCAAGACATTTAAGACTTTGATTAATTGATTTTTGTCCTCCATTCATCTTTAACCCCTTTCATACGTTAATAGGGACACACTTTGAAAGTTTCATGTGGTACCCATTTCCACCCTCTAACATGTCTAAACTTATGTTATCCGAAATTTGTTGAAAAAGACACCAAGTAGACTTTAGACGCTGTTTTATTAATTTCGCAGTTACTATAACAGCACACCAGAAAAAAAATGATTAAGAGCATTGTGCTTATGCAGGATAGTATAAAGTTTTGCAGCACTACTTGAGGCAAACTTCATTATAAAGGTAATAAGCTGTGAAATTCGGATTTTTTGATATTAATTTATAATCTTTTAGCAACTTGAATTAAATTAGTATATGGCTATATGCCAAACACATCAGTTTTGAACAAAGTATCTTTTTAGGATGAAGACAAACTAACAAGACTTTACTCGTGGACTCCTATTGGTCATTGCTCAATTATGAGTAATCATCCTTGCCCTTCATAATTTAGAACACCAACATGGGTCCAAATGGGAAATTCACGTTGCTCAATTATGAGTAATCATCCTTGCACTCCTTTAGATCCACAAAGTCGTTGAGATCATTGTTCACATTGACTTGGCTTAATAGAGAAAATTATCAAAATAAACATTTGACCAACAAAAATTACCAAAATAAACATCTACTGCGTCTAAACAATATGGGCGGGCTACTTTTTGTGTCTACCAATCAGATGATTACACGTGTAAAGTCTCCGGACGCTTTTAGAAGCGAGGCGGTTGTTTAGACGCTTCAATTTTTAAGGCCTCGCGTCTAAAGAATAGGTGATCATTTTTGCGTCTAAACAACAACCTCGCGTCTAAATGTTAGACGCAGAGACCTTAAAATTAAAGCGTCTGGAGACTTTACACGTGTAATCATCTGATTGGTAGATACAAAAAGTAACACGTCCCTGTTGTTTAGACGCAGTAGATGTTTATTTTGGTAATTTTCTCCTTAAATAATGATAGACTAGTCAAACGCCATTTCAAGCTATTTAGGGCACAAAGCGTATAATAAAATTTGAACGTTTTTTGTTAAAAGAAAAACTTTGCTTTTGGTCCTAAGATTCCTATATCGTTCGTTTGTGTCGTACCACAAACTCCACCACTAGCAATTACCTACATATGATTTTTTTTTAATTTAGGTGCTCAAAGCCCTTTATTTATCATCCTTATGCTTATTATTATACTCCCTCCGTCCCATTATAAGTGTCTTAGTTTGAAAAACACAAAGTTTTAGGCACATTAAATGATTGCTTTTTTTGCTTGCCAAATGACAATAATACCCTTGTCATATGTGGGTCCATCATATTCTTTGTTTATTTTAATTGTGTTTTTAAGGCTAAATTGGAAGTTGGCTAATAATTTTTTAAAGTGGACACATGAAATGGGACAAAAAAAAAAGGAAATATGGACACTTCTAATGGGACGGAGGGAGTAATAAACAATTCCAAATAATGACGCGTTCTTATCATAACTATTTTCTCACATTTATCTTTTACACTAAATTTAATTGAAAAATTAATTTTGAATAAATTAAATCGAATAATAATCTTCTTCTTCTTTCGTTCTCTAATTAAATAATAATATTAAATCAATTTTAATAGTTCTCCCCTCTTCTATTAAATATAACAAAATTAAATCATATCATATTTTGACGACTACATTCATTAACCGGTTGCAAGAGCCCGCGTGAACTGGATGTCTTGGAAAACTTTTTGGAACAAAGAGATTTGATAGAAGAAGAGATGTGGGCCTTGGAAGAGTGTAGATTAAAGTTAGCCAAGATAGCGCAAGACAGAAACAAAGATCTCCATCAACGAGCCCGCGTGAACTGGACAGTGGAAGGTGACGAAAATTCTGTTTTTTTTCACAGGATAATCAACGGTAGGAGAGCGATGAATGCTATCCCAGGTATTGAAGTGGATGGAGAGTGGAAGACGGAACCTACGATTATTAAACGAGAAATCCTGAAATTCTTTTTGGAACCATTTTCAAGAGAAATATGAAGATCGGCCTTTGTTGACTTGTGAAGGTTTGAAGACGGTTCCTCAAGATAAGCGAGATGGTTTGGCTCGGGTTTTCTCCAAAGAAGAGATCAAATGTGCGGTGTTTGAATGCGGGAAAGATAAGGCTCCGGGTCCGAATGGATTCAATTTTAATTTTGTGCAAAAATTCTGGGGGTTTTTGGAAGAAGACTTTTTTAGCATTATGAACGAGTTCCATAATTCGGGAATCATTAGCCCGGAATGTGGTTCGTCGTTTATAACGCTGGTGCCAAAATGCAAGAACCCGATTAATATGATAGACTATCGTCCTATTAACTTAATAGGTATGGTTAGTAAAGTGATATCGAAGATCTTGGCTAACAGGATTAAGGAGGTTATGGGGGACGTTATATCTGAGTCACAATCCGCTTTCCTAAAAGATAGATACATTCTGGACGGTCCTCTTGTTCTAAATGAGGCGATTGAGTGGTTGAAAAGAAGGAAGAGAAAGGCTTTCGTTCTAAAGATAGACTTTGAGAAAGCTTATGATAACATTAATTGAAATTTTTTATTTCAATTATGGAGCAAATGAACTTCCCGGAGAGATGGTGTTCGTGGGTGCATGGTATTTTAAGATCGACTAGCTCCGCAATCCTAGTGAATGGGTCCCCTACGTTTGAGTTCTCGTGTCATAAAGGACTTAGACAAGGAGACCCGTTGTCGCCTTTTTTGTTTTTGGTTGTCATGGAAGCGCTCTCTTGTGTCATTTACAAAGCTATTCGGATTGGTGAATTTAAAGGGGTGCAACTAAAAAAGGATGAGGTTAGTTTATCCCACCTTTTGTATGCTGACGATGCTCTAATACTTGGTGAGTGGTCGGCCGGTAATGTCCTCAACATGGCTCGGATTTTGAGATGCTTTTTGTGGTCTCGGGGTTGAAAATTAACATAAACAAGTCAAATCTTATTGGGATTGGAGTAAACCAAGAGGCGGTAGACGAAATGGCGATGTTCCTGGGGTGTAAACGGGGGGTTTTCCCGCTTGATTATTTGGGCATTCGTGTGGGAGCAAATATGAACAAAAGTGGGAATTGGAAAAAAGTGATAGAAGTCTTTGAAGGTAGACTTACGCTTTGGAAGGCAAAACTCCTTTCTATCGGGGGGAGGGTAACACTTATTAAATCGGTTCTTTCGAGCCTTCCTATTTATTACTTTTCTTTATACAAAGCCCCGAGGAAGGTTATTGACAATCTTGAAAAAATCATGAAAAGGTTTTTATGAGCCGGTGCTAGTGACTTAAATAAAATTCATTGGGTTAGTTGGGACAAGGTTACTACACCAAAAAATCAAGGGGGTTTAGGCATAAAAAGTTGAAAGAGGTGAATGAGGCTCTCTTGTTTAAATGGGCTTGGAGATATAGGCGGTACCCAGGTCTTCTTTGGAGAAGGATAATCGATGCTTGTCACAAAAATATGAAAGAATGGGTCTTTTTGCCGGTCAATAATCATGCGGCTGGGAATTGGAAGAGCATTGTTAAAGCTGTGGGAGAGGTTAAAGTAGGGAACGTTTTCCTGCATACTTTGATCAAACCTACGTTTCGAAAGGGAGATTCGATTAGATTCTGGCTTGATGTTTGGCACGGGGACGAGCATTTAAAGCAGCGATGGCCGATCCTTTTTCATATGGAAAAGGATAAAAATTGCACCATTATGGAGCGGGTTATGAAGAGGGGATCTAAGTGGGTGTTTGTGGCAGATTGGAGCAACCAAATTGTTTCAGTGGACGCGTTCTTGCAGTGGCTACAACTTCTTTCTTGCATAGAGAGCTTATCCTTCTCCGAGTCCAGCGATGTATGGCATTGGGGTGGAAGTAAAGATGGGAGCTTCTCCACAAAATCGGTTAGAGAATATATTAAAAAACGGAACGAAGTGGAGGCAAACTTTGTTTTAAAATGGACGTTATGGGTGCCGATAAAGTGTAATATTATGATATGGAGAGCAGCTTTGAATAGACTTCCGACCAAGAAAGAGTTGATTAAAAGGCATGTCGCTTTACCGGATGCGATATGTCCATGGTGTAATTCGGAAGATGAAACAATATTACATGTGTTCGCTGATTGTATTTTTGCGAGCAATGTATGGGATGCCATAAGTAGGTGGATTGGTATTGCTCCTATCTACGCTTTCGATATCCAAGATTTGCTGGAACTGTACAAGACAATTCAAGGCAGCAAGACAAAGAAGAGGATTGTGCACGGTATAGTTATGCTCACGATGTGGTCGATTTGGAACGCGAGGAATGCTTTGGTTTTCAACGACAACAAAGCTAATATTTCGGATACCTTGGCGAAAGTTAAATCTATGTCCTTTTTATGATTCAAGAATAGAAGCAATGTTGTTACTTTGGTTTGGAAGGATTGGTGTAGCTCCCCTTTGTACATGTTGTAATTGGTTGTAGTGGCCGGTCCTTGTTTTGAGGTCCGTGTCTGCTGTGTTTTAATGAAAGTTAAGTTTCAAAAAAAATTAACCGGTTGCAAGATATTTATTCAACTTATTTTAGAAGGAGATATAAAGTTTCCAGGTCGGTTCGACCAATTCGGGTAAGGCAAGGTTCATCACGACATCACATAATAAAAATATAATACAATAAACAAACATCTTCGTTAAAAATGAAACGTATAATATAATTTTGATGGTCTTTTCGAATTAAAAAAAAGTTCTTATAGTTGTTCCTTGTGAGTTCTTATATATAAAAAATGTTGCATTACATCTTTGATGTTTGACTGAAACTTGTTGGAAGAACTCTTTTTATTCTAATTCCTTGACTAATGTTCTATTTTTAATTGGAAATGGGCTTTAATAGTGGAGCGGGTTTGTAGATGGTTCTTTTTAGATCTAATTAGAATTGATAAGATCATTTAATTGGAATTGGGTTGAGTTGAGTTGAGTTTAACATTCAATTGGAAATGTTATACTTAGGTAATTGGGTGAAGTGTGAAGGAGTATCAAGGAGTTTATTAAATTAAGAGTTTTAGAGTTTAATCCAATAGTAGGTGTTGATATAGATTTAGGAGTAGATGGTGCATGAGTTGGCCTTTCTAGTGACTGTGTGCATGTGTGTGCTTCTAGGTGAAGGTTCATTAGGAACTCAAAAATAGCGGAGAACCGGCTCAAACAAACTCTGGTTGAAGTCATTCTAGTGGCGTTGGAACCAGCTCGTCAAACCCTAAATATAACTTTTGGGATTTAGAGTTTAACTTTGATGGTTTAGCTTTACAGGGTTTAGCATTAGTGCTAAGACTTAACTTCATATCTTTGCTTTAAGGTGTAGCTTTTTGGTTAGGTTTTGACGAGTCGGTTCTTACGCAGCTAGGATAAATTCAATATGAGTTCGTCTAGGTTGGTTACTCTTCTTTGGTTAGATCATCTTATTAAATTGGATGAATATGTTAGAATCTTATGTTTATAAAAAAATTAGGTTCATGGAAGTGGAGGAAAAGATTTTATTGGACAGATACTAGTTGGGAATGGATTGGGAATTCGGGTATTAATGATGATGGTTTTCAGATTATGGATAAAAAGAACATAATGGTTAAGAATGTTACTTCTCATTATTCTGGTATTTCTGGTTTCGGTAATTTTGGTCAAGACTGGGGTATGGCTGGCAATGTTTTTAGTCTAAAGAGTGGGAATTCTGCTCAAATTCCTGCTCCTCAAATCAATCTAGGAGCCTTACCCGTCAATTTGTTTCTAATTCAAGAGCTACAGCTATGGAACAAACAGTGGCTGTGTGAAAATGCTATGGGTCATAGGTCACTTGAGTTTATTACAAGTTTATCATGTCATTTTTTTCCTTTTTTTTGTTAGCAACTTGAATTTCCTGATTCTTGAGGACAAGAATCTTTATAGGGGGAGTAGTGATATGTGTTGTTTAGTTAGAGGGTCTTAATTGTAATAATCTATAATAGAAGGGTCAATAGTCTCAAGATACAAATGTGGTAGTTAATTGGTAGTTAATGGAGTCTCTTAATACAGTTAATACAGATGAGTCTATTGTAAGCATATTCTCTATGTGTTTCTCTCTAACTAACCTTTCTTCTTCTCCAATTGACTCTCCACCATATCCCCACCTTATCACCATCGTTCCACCACCATAACAAAACGCCGCGCATCAGCCTTTGTTGTTTTGATCATCAGTATTCAGTAGATTCTTTATCGTTTAATTGCTGTTGTTCGTGTGAAGTAATGATTGAAATGCAAATAACGGAAAAAAGGTAAAACAGAGAAAATGTCATGTATGCATTTTAATCATAAAACTTAGTTATGCACCTCTGTTGTATATAGATGCTGTCAATGAAAATAACTGTTATGAATGAAATAACTGCTCTAGTAAGGTGTATTGATGATGAATGATTGTATTGCTGTGGAAAATTATATAACAATTGTGGCATATTTAAGACCATTTTCAGGTAGTATGCCTTGACTAAAAACGACTCAAGTTTTTATCGAGCTCACATGTGGTCTGAGCGTGTTCAAACTAAAAGGCGAGGCCTTCGTTAGATGTAATATTGTATATATATATGTCCCATGGCTAGACAACGCGAGAACAAAAGATGATAAGTAATAGCGTATTCACATATAATTTGCATTAGTGGAAAAACCGAAAAATAGTAAGATGCACGAGCAAAACTAGATACACGATTCCATGTAACTCATGGAAGCACTCATGTCATCTTTGTGTCCTATGGGTTTTACATGTATCAATATCATTCTTCATTGACAATCTATCTCCATTGCTGCTTAGCGTTGTTGATGCACTGTTATTGCTTTGCAATTCGTTACTAACAGAAAATGGCGACGGCTGGAAATCTTTCAACAAAACTACCGCATCATTGGTTTCAGACAAAGGCAACACATTCGCGGTTTGCAAGTCTCTGGTACCGCCGTAAGTGTCTAGTCTTCCCACGTCTTGAATATCCATCAACACATCCAACACCTCATTCATTGTAGGCCTCATATCTGAATCATACTGTAAACACCTAAAAGCCAATTCTACTACTAATGTGATCATGCTCATAATTTCAGGATTTGTATCAGATACTAAAACCGGATCAATTAGTTGATCAACTTCACAGCTTTGGATTCTGTTTAAAGCCAGGTCTGCCAAACTAATCTCGTCTTGAGACCTGTTGAAGTCGATTGCCACCATTGATGATATTAGTTCAATCAAGACTACCCCAAAGCTGTAAACGTCGCTCTTATCTGTTAGTTGAAAATGTTGGTGATATTGTGGATCCACGTATCCTGGGGTTCCCTGAGGAGTTGTTGACACATGAGTGACATTATTCGGTATGAGCCTTGAGAAACCAAAATCTGCTACCTTAACACAGAAATTGTGATCAAGAAGAATGTTGGTCGTCTTTACATCTCGATGTATGATTTCAGAAGCATGAAGGTACACCAATGCACTGGCGGTTTCTATGGCAATGTTCATCCGTATCGGCCACGTTAACAGGTTTTGATGTGCTTGTTCTCCATGAAGGTGATCTGCAACAGTGCCGTTTGAAACGTATTCATAAACAAGGAGAAGTTCACGGCTTTGTCTAGTGGTGCAGCCATAGAGAACAACGAGATTCGGGTGCCTTAATTTGGTGAGGATTTCAACCTCATTTCTAAATTGGTGTACTCGGTTATAAGTTTGCTCGTGAAGTTTCTTCACTGCAACTTTTCGCCCATCATGGAGTTTACCTTGTTCAGAAAGATGAAAAGATCAGGTGCTAAATTTCAAGTGAAAAACGAACAATGATTACATTTTTGTTTGAACAATCAAGTTCTCACCATAATAGACAGCTCCGAAACCTCCATCCCCAAGTTCATGAGAAGGGTCGAAATTTTGGGTGGCATCTTCGAGCTCCTCATAGGAGAAAACAGAGACGCCACAGGAGAAACTTATGTCTTCAAGGTTTCGAGATTTGTTCTTTGATGAGACATAGGAAAAAGGGTTGCTCTTACAGTGACGCCAGATTATGAAGACGACAACAAACAAAATGATGATTAAAGCTGATCCGACGATAACTGACAAACGAAATGGAACACGTTCAGGTACATACGTTAGTTGTATTTGTTTATGCAATCATATATATTCAACAATAATGCAATTGATCAAGAGGCGTATTACCCAGAATGTTAATCAGTTCCCTGACTTGTTTTCCTGCAGGAACTAAATACTAAAATGTTAGTTAAATCACATAAATAATTTCAAGACTACGTTAGACATTTCAACTCTGGTGTATATACAATAATAACAAATAGAAACTCATGCAAATTACCCTGATTCGGACTTGGTGTCGGTTCTCTGCCTGGTGTTACTGCTGCAACAAAACAGAAGTATAAGGTAAATATGGAGGATGGAAGAAAATGAAAGAAGCTGCAAATACCTTTTTCGATATCAAAACAGTAAACATCACGTTCGTTTTCAGTATCACACAGGCGGCCTTTTTTCCGACACTTTCTACAGGAATGTGACAAATTAAATGTAACAGAGGTATAAGACGAGAGGAGAGAAACTATGTCGGTTTCATTAAGTCCAGGACTACTTGACAATTGCGCAGGTAACTTCACTACTTGACATGTATGTGGGAGGCCACTTGGAACTGTTCCGTTGAAGTAGTTATAGTAGAAATTGTGATATTTGCATTTGTTGTAACTATTAAACTTCCGTCGCTTAAAATACGCTTCCTGTTGTTGAGCATAAGTGTGATTTTTTGGGCATTTGAAGAGGGTGATGAAGGGAAATATTGAAATGGAATACAAAAGAGGTCTTGGAGAGGTGAAATTATCCATAAGCGCCTCGCAGCTATTAGTTTTCAGAAGCTGCTCAAATGTTTTGTTTCGGATGATGATTAGATTATCATACTTTTGGCCAGAACCAAACTTGCCAACAAACTCATATGACCATCCTCCAAAACGAACCTCTTTCGAAGTACAATTGATGTTGATCAACCCACATTTCCTGTCAGTGCCATTGTAAAACGGGTACTTGAGCTGGCCCGAACCTGGGCAACTGAAACTTTCTGGGCAGACGGGCATAGAATTGTTTCCGTCTGCAGCAGAGTGAAGGAAAGGTAGACAACAAGCGAGAAGAATCGACACAAAAAGGAATATACGATTCATTTCAAATTCTAACAGAAGGGATTAAAGAACTACCCTACTGATCACCTGCATGTTTGAGACTCAAACATACCTGTTTCATACGCTATTAGTTTGCTAAAAAACAATAGAAATTCCATATTGACAGAGACTTTTTAATAAGCTTAACCCATTGCATACGCTAACGGGACCACTCTTGGAAAGTTTCATATGGTTGCACCATCTAACACGTCCCAACTTATCATAATCCAAAGTTTGAGAAAAAGACACATAGACTTTAGAGGCCAAGTTGTTAAACTTACAATATATGTTCACACCAGAAGAAAATGAAGACATTAACAGCATTGCAGCAGAACTTTGAAAAGATCTTATAAGGCTAATAAGATTTGCAATTATTATTATTGTTATTGTTGTTGTTGTTGCTATTAATTTAGAAGATTTATGACAAATTGGAAACCAGCAGTTGACTTGAAGTCTTTTGTATAAAAGTGAAGTCTTTTAAACAAGTATTTTGAGTTAGTATATTGGTATCATACTAGTACTCGGTATAGTTAACGATATCTAAATTTAACTTCAACTTTGTTTTCAGTGAATTTCGTATTGTAATACAGTCGTGTATTCAATTTTTTTTAAATAACAAATACAAGGTATTAAAAAAATCAAATTAAATGAAAAATAAATGAGTTAAAGATGCATATTATTTAAAGTATAATTTGTGAAATTGAAACGGGAAAAAGGTTACGATAGCAAGCCCCTCCCCGGCCGGAGAGCCTCCAGGACAAGGAGGCGGCGATCAACCATCCACTTAGTAATATTACTATTTATTTATCTTTTTAAACAAGTATTCGAATATCCTTTACGATGAAGACAAACTAACAAGACTTAAAACTCGTTGACTCCTAGTGGCCCTTACTCAATTTACACCTTATCATCATTTCCTGAAACACCAAAACATTACACTTTGGAAACAAGATTATAAGAGGCTGTTTGATTGATTAAGTGCTGAACTATTAAGAGGTCTGAATGGTTAAGTGCTGAATCATTAAGTTGGATCTCTCAATAGTTAATTTCTTGTCCCACGTTGGTAGGAGAGTCTCATTAAGGTTCAGCGTAGTTCAGTGCTTAATGATTGAGCAACATCCCAAATCTTAATGGTTTAGCCTTAACCATTCCATTCAGAAGCTGAAACAAACGCGAAAAAAGCTAAAGCCTCATTAAAAGGCTTACCAAACACTAAACAGCCCCTAAAAGGAACATCCACATCCATCCACATTTGGCATGGTTTAGGAATGACAATTTGTTACCGGGTACCAATTTCGAATCACTGCCGGTAATGTACTGTACTGATCATTTTTTCATATCAGTACATTTTTTTTTGTTTTTTGGAGCCGGTACTTTCAGTATCGGTATGGTACCGAGCCCATCCCTAACCTAGTATGCCCCTAAAAGGCTAGATCAAGCAAGAGTGCAACGCCTTAATATTGCGTAAGGTGAAACTAGGTTTCTAATAATCAACCCAGCTATAGACCATTTCAACTGATAAAAAGTAGATGATTCTTGAATGCATTTTCAGGTTGGAGGTTTTCAAATCCTTATAGTCTTTATTCTACTCCGTAAATCACCGTTCAAAAAACACATTCATCCATGTCTTAATTCCCAAACGTGTCCCTACGATAGTGCTCCAACAGATAAGAAGACCAACGAAAATACAATCTTGGCAAAAAAAATGCAATTGATAAAATAATAATTACTTGAATACATTTGTGACTAAAATATCTGGATAGTCCCTTTGATTTGCCCATATTACATCTTTAGTCCCAAACTTTTTAAAATTACATACATGCTTCCTATGGTTTGCTCCGTTATTACTCAGATAATCCCAAGGAGGATAAACGTTATTCTTCTAGTTTAGTTGGTATGAAATACTCCCTCCGTCCCATTAGAAGTGTCCATATTCCCTTTTTTATTTGTCCCATTTCATGTGTCCACTTTAAAAAATTATTAGCCAACTTCCAAATTTACCCATAAAAACACAACTTAAATAAACAAAGAATATGATGGACCCACATATGACAAGGGTATTATTGTCATTTGGCAAGCAAAAAAAAGCAATCATTTAATGTGCCTAAAACTTTGTGTTTTTCAAACTAAGACACTTCTAATGGGACGGAGGGAGTACTAAAGTGTCCTTATTATTAAATAAAAAAAAACATATCAATTCCCTATTATATTTGTGGAACCCTTACCTTTTGGATTTTAAGTTTCTTTTAGCAATGATGGACCACTAGAGTATCATCGTGACGCCAGCAGAACTAATCAAACATATCCATCTCCACTAAGTAATAATGCCTATACACGAATTTAGGAGGAAACCTAATAGATCTGAGAAAAACCTCCTTGTAAGAATCGAACACAGAACTAATGGTCCTTAAGCCTTATCTCATCCTTAAAATGCCACTATGCTATAATGCCATGGACAATTTAATACCAACTTTACTGGATAAACTAACCACATAGACTATTCGGCATCTCACCATACATTTGTTGATTCGAGAGACTTTCTAAAAGTCTTTCAAAACGAAACCGACCACTCATAATGCTCGTACATGCCAAATAGATTGCAATGCTCTCCATCAAAACTAACTTGAGAGCATTCGTAGTAGGATCTCCATCCTTATAATTACACTAAAAATTACTATATTTTTTTCTCTAGTTTTCAATTAAATAATACGTTTTTATACTTTTATCATTATATTTTATCTCTCCTCCACTCACAACCACGATAAAAAGTATGAAAAAATTATAAAGAGTGAACAGTTTCGTATCAAACATAGAGATGAACAATAATTTTTCTTTCTACTCCACTCACAACCATTTACTACCTCTTATCAAAATATGAAGATTTAGCTTACGTAAGAGAACCAAATGTGAATATTCCGATAATGGATTTGAAAAAGAAGCGATTTCTTCAGTTGCTTATCCAAAATGCATTCTGGTTGTAAGTCAAACCAGTGAAGTATTTTTTTATTTTTTTTTGAAAGGCAGTGAAGTATTTTGGGCCTTTAGTATAGGCTATGAATAATAGTTTTGTATGGTTGGGCCCAAGTTTATAACGCGTGGGCTTAAAATTACGAAGCCCAATAATACAGCATTGCTCAACAAAAAGGATGTCTAGATATAACTTAACTTGGGCCATTTTTGGGATAATATTCTCTCAGGTCAAATTCCAACACTGGACCAACTCATCAGGAGAAAAGGAACGTAGTGAAGTTGATTCGATTTATCATGCAAGAGTTCCTAATTTCACATTCTCTGTTTGTTTGTGTGAAAAATGCAAATGATGTAGAAAAAAAACAGAGAAAATGTTGGTGTGTGTATATTTAATCATAAGTCGATGAATGAATGAATTAACTGCTCTGATGCAATGTATAGATGATGAACAATGATTGTTTTGCTGTGGAGAATTCTTTAACAAATGTAGCACATTAAAATTACTAAAAACGTGTCAGCCTTTTCTTTTGAGTTCAAACGTGTCGCTTGAAATAGAAAAGTGACGCCTCAAGCTTTCGTCACTTTTATAGTGTACAAAACACCTTTTTATTCGTTGGACATCGTATGTATCCCATGGCTAGAATACACAAGAAAAAATGATAACCAACAGTGTATTTACATATAGGCTTGTAAACGAACCGAACGAACACGAACACAGGCGTGTTCGTGTTTGTTCATTTAACTTTAACCGAACACGAACACGAACACGAACACATAATCGAACACATTTTTGTGTTCGTGTTCGTTCATTAAGAAATTTGTCGTGTTCGTGTTCGTTTATGTTTGTTCATTTAAATCTAAACGAACAGTTCATGAACATAAATGAACACAAATGATCAATATAAACGAACACAAACAAAAACAAGTTAATAGTGATTCATGAACATAAATGAACGTTAAGGTTAGGGTGGAGAGCGGCTGATAAGTGATATGTTTAGAATGTTAGGGTTATGGTTAAGTTTTTAGAACATATGAATTAAGGTTACTTAACAAAAGGAAATAAATAATAAAAATAAAGTTAAGTTTAATTAAACGAACATAAACGAACAAAAATAAACGAACAAAAATGAACGAACATAAACGAACGTTCATGAACATAAATGAACGAACACAACGTGTGTTCATGTTCGTTCGTTTAATTAAACGAACAAAAAATTGTGTTCGTGTTCGTTCATTTATTTAAATAAACGAACATAAACGAACTTCCCGCCGAACAGTTCACGAACAGTTCATGAACGTTTGGTTCGTTTACAGGCCTACATATATAATGCATTAATGGAAAAAACTATGATACATGAGTAAAAGTAGATAGACTATTCCATGTATCTCATTCTTAATGTCATCCTTGCCCCCCATGAGTTTTTACTGTATTGATACCATTCTTCATTGACAATCTATCTCCACTGCTGCTTAGCGTAGATGATGCACTGCTATTGCTTTGCCATTCGTACGTGACAGAGACAGGAGAAGGCCGGAAATCTTTCAACAAAACTACAGCATCATTGGTTTCAGACAAAGGCGACATGCTCATGGTTTGCAAGTCTCTAATATTGTTATAATCGTCTATTCTACCCACGGCTTGAATATCCATTAACACGTCCAACACCTCATTCATTGTAGGCCTCATGTCTGAATCAAACTGTAAACACCTAAAAGCCAATTCTGCTACTAATGTGATCATGTTCATAGTTTTAGGATTTGCATCAGATCTTAGAACCGGGTCGATTAGTTCATCAATTGCGCATCTTTGGATTTTGTTTAAAGCGAGATTCGCCAAACTAATCTCGTCTTGAGACCTGTCAAAGTCAACAGCCACCATTGATGATATTAGTTCTATCAAGACTACCCCAAAGCTGTAAACGTCGCTCTTGTCTGTTAATTGAAAGCGTTGGTGATATTGTGGATCCACGTATCCTGGGGTTCCCTGAGGAGCTGTTGACAAATGGGGGGCATTATGCGATACGAACTTTGAGAGACCAAAATCTGCAACTTTGACACAAAAGTTATGATCAAGAAGAATGTTGGTCGTCTTTACATCTCGGTGTATGATTTCAGAAGCATGAAGGTACACCAGTGCACTGGCAGTTTCTATCGCAATGTTCATCCGTATCGGCCATGTTAGCAGGTTTGGATTTGCTTGATCTCCGTGCAGGTGGTCAGCAACAGTTCTGTTGGGAACGTATTCATAAACAAGGAGAAGCTCATGGCTTTGTCGAGAGGTGCAACCATAGAGAACAACAAGATTCGGGTGCCTTAATTTGGTGAGGATTTCAATCTCATTTCTGAATTGTTGGACTCGATTGTAGTTGTGCTCATGAAGTTTCTTCACTGCAACTTCTCGCCCGTCTTTGAGTTTACCTTTTTCAGAAAGATGGAAATATCATGTGGTGAGATTAAAATTTTGAACTGAAGAATGAACAATCAATGACATTTTTTTTATATTTGAAATCGAGTTCTCACCATAAAAAACAGCTCCATAACCTCCGTCCCCTAGTTCACGAGAAGGGTCAAAATTTTTGGTGGCATCTTCAAGCTCCTTATAGGAGAAAACAGAGACGCCGCTGGATAGACTTATGTCTTCATCGTTTTGAGATTTGTTCTTTGATGAAACATAGGAAAAGGGGCGGCTCTTACAGCGACGCCAGATTATGAAGATGACAAAAGGCAGTATGAGGATTAAGAGCGATCCAACTATAGCTAAAACAAGAGAATGAAACAGATTCAGGTACAGATTCTTACATTTATGTGTTTATGCAATCAAACATATATAATAATAGCACTTATGATATAAAGGCATGTTACCTAGAATCTTAATCGCCCTATGTTTGCTTTTTTTTGTGCCTGCGTTTTCTGTAACAACCAAACAACAAAAAAATATATTATTATAGGGCAAGAAAAACACATGAGAACTATGTTAGACATAACATTCTGGTAAAAATGAGGGAAGAGGGAAAGAGAAGCGGTAAATACCCCACTTGACGTCTAAACACCGAACATCTTGACCATTTTCAGCAGTACACAGTCGCCGCATTTTCAGACAGTCACCACAGGAATGTGACAAATTAAAGTTAAGAAAGGAGGAAGAAGTGAGAAGAGAAAATATGTTGGTTTTATTAACTCCTGAAGTATTTTCGGGTTTCACTGTTAGGTGCACTACTTGACATGTATGTGGGAGGTCATTGGGAACAGTTCCATTCAAGTAGTTGTAGTAGAAGTTGTGATCTTTGCATCCAGTGTAGCTATTGTAACTATGTTGCTCAAAATAAGTCACATTTTCTGTGCATTTGAATAGAGTGATGTTGGGAGATATTGAAGAGGTATACAAATCAGGGTTTGGACTTGGATAAGTGACATTAGTCATAAGCGCCTCACAGCTATTATCGTTCACAAGCTGTTCGTATGTTGCGCTCCAGAGGAGTAAAGAACTATAACTTTGATCAAAATCAAAATTCCTAGCAATCTCATACGGCTCTCCTCCAAGTTCAATATTTGCACCTATTGCTGTACAAATGACCTTGACCAACCCACATCGTGTGTCCGTGACATTGTAAAATGGGTACCTAAATGTGGCCAAACCAGGGCAATTGAAACTTTCTGGGCAGGTAGGCTTAGAAATGCTTGTATCTGCAGCAGAGTGAAGGGATGGTAGACGTGACAGAGTAACAAACGCGAAAAAGAAGACGAGAATCATTTCTAATACCAACAGAAGATATTAGAGAACTACTACCCAACTTATATCACCTGCATTCTTCAGACTCCATTGTTGCATTATATACATGACTGTTCCTACTTTCCACCTCTATATTGCTTTCCAAAAATATTCAATACATTTAATAACCTTTCACATTGACAAACTCAACATGCTCCATTTTCCATAAATTATATCATTTTTTTCCACATTGATTAAGACATTCAAGACTTTTGACTTGTTGATTCATGTCATCCATTCATTATTGAGTTATTGACCCATTTGAAACGCCAATAGGACATACTTTGAAAGTTTCATATGGTGATCCATCTAACACGTCTCAACTTATCAAAATTCAAATTTAAGACAAAGCCACCGAGTAGACTTTATACGCCGTTTTATTAAATACAAATATATTTTCATAACCGAAGAAAAACCGACATTCAAAGCATCGTGTATACGTGTGATACTATTAACTTTTGCAGCACAACTTGAAGAAAAAATATGATGGTAATTATAATCTTCACAGTTGCATTGAGGGTTTTTTTCCTTTTTGGTGAAGTTTTTTTATCAAAATATCTTATATGGGTAAGTGCCAAATACATTAGCCAATAAGGTAATGATGGAGTGGCTAGGCAAAGACTTGGTGTTCTTGTGACCCAGGTTCGATTCTCACTCTCCTCATTATTTTCTACGGCATCCGGCAATGATGGTGACAAACGCACCGATGAGCGTTCGATCCTGAGCCGCACCCCGGTTTTCACCCGGCTGTTACTCCAGCGAGGAAACTCGTGTGGAGGCAGAACGGTTTCCAGGGGAACACCGTAACCAAGTCTGATACACCAACGCGGACCCGGTTAAGACAATGTAGTCTGGAGCATACCTTGGCTAGGGCTGTCGATTAGGCAGTGTAACATTGGGTCACTTATATGAAAGTAGTTGTTTAAAAAAAATGCCAAATACATCAAATTTGACTGGAACTAGAATGTGCCAACTGCCAAACACATTAATTTGACCAAAATATCCCTTTATGATGATGACAAACTAATAAAGACTAAACTCATTGACTCCTAATGGTCGTTGCTCCACTTATCAATTACCGTCCTTACTTTTCTAAGAAACAGCAAAACAACAAATAACTTTATAAAAGCAAAAGATACTCTAAACAACTTTATATTTACAAAATGATGATACGAAAATTATATACGCATGAAACCTATGAACACAAGCCTCCACATATGTTCAAAGTTCGAAGACCTTACCCTTAACCATACCGCGTATCACCCTAGTCCTATACGCAAATAAAAACCCCTAAACTAAAATCTAAAATCAAAACTCCGTCCACCTATCAACGAAAATGCAACTTTTAAGTTTTAACCATGACCACCATATTCCACATCTCCGGTCACCTACACCTCGTTACATATCCGAACTTTTTTTTTTTTTTTTGAAAAAGATACACACAAAAACCTACATCAAAATAAACACAAACCAACAAAACACACAAATCTTATAACACCATGAATAATCTTACATCAGTTGTGCGGATGTAAGGTCATGGTTAAGTGTGCTTATCCTTTTTTTTTTGAACGACAGGAATTTTATAAGCAAATTACCATGACTAGCAAGATGCTAGAAATGTTAGGACAAGAGCTAAAAGTTTAAACATACAGTAATTTAACCACTCCAAACTAACCATGCTCAATCTATTTTTCACCCATAAAAACTAGTGGACTTTATGTCTTCTACAATCTTAGATATGAGAAGTTTCTTGTTAAAAGCATCTTCAATTCTCTCCCGATCCAACAAGGACTTTCTTTTGTACTTGTTATCTAGTGAACACCAGTATTTTGTTATCCAACAAAAATAAAGCTGTAAGCTCTTGTAGAAGAAAAAAAAGTTGACATGGGCCACTTCCTTGGGCTTGTATTTTGAGGCCCAATTCCCAGCCTTCTCACACCCTCACTAAAAACAGGTAAAAAGAAACCCTTCAACTTACAAGCATGTTTGTAAAAATTCCGGGTAGCCTCCGATTAATTGCTAGCCAAACGTTTACTGAGTAAAAACCGATTAATTGTGAGTCGGTGGCTGTCTAGCAATTCCAACCTAACTTTGACCGAAATTTAGATTCCAACTAAAACCTATAAATTCTTGCGACAAATAGGGATGGCAATGGGTCGGGTTTGGGACGGGTTTAGGTAATCCCAACCCCATACCCGATTAGATATGTTTGTCCCAAACCCGTCCCAAAACCCGTCGGGTTTATGTCGGGTAATTACCCATCGGGTGTCGGGTATACCCGCGGGTTTCGGGTAAACCCATTAATTTTTAAAACTTATCCATCGGGTATATCCGACCATAAACCGGTCGGGTATCTATTGGATAACTACAAACCAATTACATTTAGAATTATTTAATATACGTGTAAATGATCACAATGTATGAATATAAAATACTTAACTCATATAAAAACACTCTAAGACATAGATAACAAATAGTATACACTATTTTTTGGTAATTTGTAGCACAAGATGGTAATCTAGATGGACAATTAGATATATTATGCATACATATTTAAAAAGATATATAAGAAAACATATTGGGTATCTAATCGGGTAAATGGGTATACTTTATCGGGTAATCGGGTCGGGTAAACGGGTACATCATCAAATCCCAAACCTGTCCCAAACCCGCGAAAAAAATAAAAACTAATCCCATACCCGGACCCATACCCTATTACCTGACCCCAAACCAGTCCCAAATGTGTCGGGTTTCGAATTTACCCATCGGGTTCGGGTTTGATTGCCATCCCTAGCGACAAATCCTATATGTTTAAAGATATGAGTTGATAATTAGGTTAAAACATGCTATTTAAGAAAAACTACATATGAGTGTCTATACATAAAGAAAATTACATATAAAATCACGATTAATCCCCAATAAATCGCTAGTCGGTACCGACCGACTAGTGACTACACTTAAGTAGGGGTGCAAATGAGCCGAGCAGCTCGCGAGCTACTCGAGATTGACTCGATAAAAGGCTCGAAACGAGCCGAGCCTTATCGAGCTCGAGCCGAGCTTGAGCCAAAAACAAAGCTCGTTTACTTGTCGAGCCCGAGCTCAAGCCTGACATATGAAGCTCGCAAGGCTCGACGAGCCTTATCGAGCTTTAATATAATATTAATTTTATTAATATTGTATACTATTTACCACATATTTAAAGTTGTTTAATAAACGAGCCGAGCCGAGCTATTGACTTATCGAGCTATCGAGCCTATTATTTTTATTATTTAATTTAATATATTAACTAATAAACACTTAACGAGCCGAGCCCGAGAAACTACCAACGAGCCGAGCTCGAGCTTTAAAAACAAAGCTCGAATCGAGCCGAGCTCGAGCTTGAGCCTTTATATGTTAATCGAGCTCGGGCTCGGCTCGGCTCGTTTGCACCCCATGTACAAGTGAATTGCAGAGCTTTTCTGAAGAAGAAAGCAACACCAGTATCTCTCGTCAGGCTCTGGTTTGACAGCTACAAAATCACTGATAAACGAGAATTGATTTCCAAATTCAAAGCCTGAACAATGGCATTACTATAAATCCTAACACACATAGGCGAATTAGGTCACTTTAGATAGCATTCTACCTATATTATTTTGTATAAAACCTATATCAGCAGAAGGAACACAGTGAAGTTGATTCATTTTATGATATTACATTGATGTTTGATGAAGATGACATCATCAGCAGACTTCTATTTTAACCTGATTCTCTGTTTGAGAGAAAACAGGTACACATTTCTTCCGTACAACAACATTTGCTAGGTGATAATGTGTAATCCAAGTTTTTAAAGAAAAAAAATGAGATCCTTAGTTGTATTTATCTTAGTTGAATCAGTTATTTCTCTTTTGATTGTTGTTCTTAATTACACATTTTGTATATACGGATAAAGCTTTTGTTCTTTAACTTCAAAGCTATAGGAATTGAATTCAGAAAAATAGAGTATCATAAGATCTGATAATGCACCTCATATATACAGAGGTGATATATACAGATGTTATAAATGAAATTAACTGTTACAATTATATAGCTGCTCTAGTTCGGTGTGTTGATGGTTACGATGATTGTATTGCTGTGGAGAATTTTACAACAATTGTGGCACATTATTACATTAAGACTACCGGCCTGGACTAAAAACGAGTCAAGCTTTTGTCAAGCTTGATAACTGCTCTGATATTTTGTATTAATGAAAAAGAAGTAAATATACGAGCAAAAGTAGATACACGATTTCATGTATCCCATGCTTAGTTGCTACTTTCATGATTTGTTTCAAGAAAAAGGAAGCTCTCATGTCATCCTTGTTTCCCATGGGTTTTTTATTGTACTGATATCATTCTTCATTGATAGTCTATCTCCACTGCTGCTTAGTGTAGTTGATGCACTGCTATTGCTTTGCCATTCACTAGTGACGGAAAATGGCGAAGGCTGGAAATCTCTCAACAAAACAGCAGCATCACTGGTTTCAGACAATGGCGGCACATTCACGTTTTGCCAGTCTCTGATACTTTCGTAAGCGTCTATTCTACCCACAGATTGAATGTCCATCAACACATCCAGCACTTCATTCATTGTAGGCCTCATATCCGAATCATACTGTAAACACCGAAAAGCCAGTTCTGCTACTAATATGATCATGTTCATTGTTTCAGGATTTGTATCGGATCTAAGAGCCGGGTCGATTAGTTGATTAACTGCACTTCTTTGGATTCTGTTTAAAGCGAGGCTAGCTAAATTAATCTCGTCTTGAGACCTGTTAAAGTCTACAGCCACCATTGATGATATTAGTTGAATCAAGACTACCCGAAGCTGTAAACGTCACTCTTATCAGTTAATTGATAGCGTTGGTGATATTGTGGATCAACATACCCTGGGGTTCCTTGCGGAACTGTTGACACATGAATGGCATTATTCTGTATGAGCCTTGAGAGACCAAAATCTGCTACCTTAACGCACAAATTTTGATCAAGTAGAATGTTGGTTGGCTTTACATCTCGGTGTATGATGTCAGAAGCATGAAGGTACACCAGTGCGCTGGCTGTTTCAATGGCAATGTTCATCCGTATTGGCCATGTTAACAGGTTTTGATTTGCTTGTTCTCCATGGAGGTGATCTGCAACAGTGCCGTTTGAAACATATTCATAAACAAGGAGAAGTTCACGGCTGTGTCTAGAGGTGCAACCATAGAGAACAACAAGATTCGGGTGCCTTAATTTGGTGAGGATTTCAACCTCATTTCTGAATTGTCGGAATCGATTGTAGTTGTGCTCATGAAGTTTCTTCACTGCAACTTCTCGCCCGTCTTTGAGCTTACCTTTCTCACAAAGATGAAAATATCAGGTGGGGAAATTTCAAGTGAAAATGAATAATTAATGGCATTTCTGTTATGAACAAGCAAGTTCTCACCATGATAAACCGCTCCAAAACCTCCATCCCCTAGTTCATGAGAAGGATCAAAATTTTGGGTGGCATCTTCAAGCTCTTTATAGGAGAAAACACAGACACCACAGAAGAGACTTATGTCTTCAGTGTTTGGAGATTTCTTCTTTGATGAGACAGAGGAAAAACGGTTGCTCTTACAGAGACGCCAGATTATGAAGGCGACAAGAGACAGAATGAGGATTAAGGCTGATCCTGCGATAACTAGAACAAGGAAACGGAACACATTCAGGTAAAGATTCCTACATATATGTATCATGTATGTATGCAATCAGATATATCAAATAATATTATAGAGGATCACCCAGAATCTTGATCATCACATCTTTGCTTTGTTGTGTGCCTGTTTTTTCTGTAACAACCAAACATTAAAAGTATATTTTATAAAAAAAAATTAAAACTACTTTAGACATATCATTATGGTGTACCCATAATAAGGTAAAAATGTGTGAAGACCAAAGAGGAAAAGAGAAGCTGTAAATACCCTTTTTGTAGTCAAAACACTGAACATCATGTCCATTTTCAGTGTCACACAGGCGGTCCTTTTTCTTACACTGGCCACAGGAATGTGACAGATTAAAAAAAATGGTGGCGCCAGGCGAGAGAAGAGAAAATATGTTGGTTTCATCAAATCCTGAACTACTTGGGGTTTGCACAGGTAGCTGCACTACCTGACATGTATGCGGGAGGTCACTTGGAACTGTTCCATTCCCGTAGTTATAGTAGTAGTTGTGATCTTTGCATCGGTTGTAGCTCTTGTAACTTTGTGGCTCAAAATAAGTGAGATTTTTTGTGCATTTGAAGAGAGTGATGAAGGAAGCTATTGAAATTGAATACAAAAGAGGGCTTGGACTTGGAAGAGTGAAATTATTCGTAAGCGCCTCACAGCTTTTATTTTTTACAAGCTGTCCAAAGGTTCTTCTCTTGATATATAAAAGACTAGAAATATTATGAGAATAAATGTTGCCAAGAATTTCATATGACCTCTCTCCAAGTTGAATTTCCGCACCTGTGGAAGTACAGCTGATCTTGATTAACCCACATCGACTGTCTCTGACATTGTTATAAAACGGGTACTTGAATGGGGGCAAATCAGGACAACTGAAACTCTCTGGGCAGATAGGGATAGAAATGTTTCTGTCTGTAGAAGAGTTAATGAGTGGTAGGGAAGAGAGAATAAGAGACACAAAAAAGACGGCGAGAATCATTTCAAGTTCCTACAGAAGAGGTACTAACTTATCACCTGCATTCTTGAGACTCCTTTATTGCTTTATATACATCAATGTTCATACTTTCCACTATGGGCCCTTTCAAAGACCGTTAAAACCACCTGAACTGTCCAAACCGGGATGTATGGGCTGGTTCGGCCCTGTTTAGGAGTGGGCGGTTGATGTACGTTTTGAAAACCGGTTTACTGTTTACAGCTTGGAACCGGCCCCCAAAACCGAACAGTCCAAAATTATAAAATAATAGAAAATTAAAAACTTTAATTTATATAATGCTAACAAAAAAAAAAATTTCTTGTATAAGTATTTTTTTTAATTATAATATGTAGGTCTTATTAGTTTAACTGATTTTCATGCTAAAAATTTTTGTTTTTCACTTTTTTTTGTCTATGCTTTAATACTCAGATGTTAAAGATTTGATTTTTATTAAACCTACGTGTTTACTAACCTTTCGAAAATGTAATGATACGACTCGTTAAAAAAAGGCCTGAACCGTGAAGACCATACGTTTTAGCTTTTTCGGCTGACCCAACCAACCCAACCGAAACTTATCAGTTTGGCCTAGATATATCGTCGAAACCGGCTGAACCAGACCCTGAACAACCCTAGTTGCTATCTCTATGTTTTTTACATACAGATCTTCAAGATATTTAATAAGTCCACATTGACAACTCAAATAGCCCCATTTTCTATACCAAAACAGTAGAAGCTCCATCAGTTTAGTATTTTTTTTTCCATGTTGATTAAGACATTCAAGACTTTGACTTATTGGTTTTTATCCTCCAGTCATCTTTAACCTCTTTTAAATGCCAATAGGACATACTTGAAAAGTCTCATGTGGTTCCCATTTCCCGCCATCTAAGGGTGGGCATGGTGGTCATCACGGTGGGTTTTATGATTTTATCACACCCAATTAGATTGTGTCACCTCAATTTTATCATTCCATCACATCCATCACTAAATACATGGGGGTGGTGTACCACACCATCACACCTCATCCCCAAACAAACAACCCCCTTTATTACTTGTCTCACTACCGTGATGGCTGTCACGAGATTTTGGCCTCCCGCCCGTGATGTTTTGGTGGGGGCGGTGGTCGTGATGGTCACGGCCATCACGGACCACCCCGCCCACCCTAACACGTCTTTGCTTATCATAATCCAAAATTTTAAAGAAATAACACCTAGTAGACTCTAGAATATAGATGCCATTTTATTAAATCCACAGTTAATCTAACATCACATCAGAATTAAATGTAGATATCAACAGCATTGTGTATATGTAGTATACATAAACTTTTGCAGCACAGCTTGAAGAAAATTTATAAAGGTAATAAGCTATGAAAAACCGGAAACCCGGCAATTGCCTTGAATTTTTTTTATTTTTTATTTTTGAATAAATGTGAAGCCTTCAAAAAAGTTGACTGATGAATCTAGTATATGCCATAAATTTTTTTTTTTTGATGAAAATATCTTTTATGATGAAGACAAACTAACAAGACTTTGACTCATTGACTACTAATTGGTCGTTACTCAATTATCAATTATTTATCCATGACTTTCTAAGAAACACCAAAACATCAAAGTGTCCAAAAGAAGAACATACACTAAAGAAATAATTGTTTTACACTTGGAATTGAATCCATATTATAGATCTGTTGTTTGTATGATGAAATGATTCAGGCCTGAGAATACCATGATGAAATGCAAATAATGAAGAAAACAAAAACAGTCGACTAATGTATATTTATTATAAGAGCTAATAATGCACCTCTATATATAGAGGTGATACAAAGAGATGCTACAAATGAAAATATCTCTTATGAAGGAAATACTGCTCTAATACAGTATATCGATGATGAATGATGATTTGTGTTGCAGATTGTGGCACATTAAGACTGTTTTCAGGTAATAGGCCTAGACTAAAAATGAGTCAAGCTTTTATCGAGCTTCTAGGTGGTCTAAGCTTGTGCAACTCCTAGAATACACAAGAGAGTATGATAAGGAGCCATTTATTTACATATACTTGCATTAGTGGAAAAAAATTATGATACACTATAGAAGTAGCTACACAATTGACAATTCTATGCATCTCATGAATATTTCCATGTTCCCCATGGTTTTTTTACGTATCGAAGTCATTCTTGATCGACAATCTATCTCCAATGCTATTTAGCGTTGTAGATGCACTGTTATTGCTTTGCCATTGACTGGTGACGGATACTGGTGAACGGTGAAAATCTTTCAATAAAACTACTGTATCATTGGTTTCAGACAAAGGCAGCGCATTCACGGTTTGCAAGTCTCTGGTACTGCCGTAAGTGTCTAGTCTTCCCACGTCTTGAATATCCATCAACACATCCAGCACCTCATTCATTGTAGGCCTTGAATCTGAGTCATACTGCAAACAACGAAAAGCTAATTCTGCTACTAATGTGATCATGTTCATAATTTCAGTATTCGTATCGGATCCTAAAACCGGGTCAATTAGTTGGTCGATTTCACATCTTTGGATTCTATTTATAGCCAGGTTAGCCAAACTAATCTCGTCTTGAGACCTGTTTAAATCGACAGCCACCATTGATGATATTAGTTCAATCATGACTACCCCAAAGCTGTAAACGTCGCTCTTGTCTGTTAATTGAAAGCGTTGGTGATATTGTGGATCCACATATCCTGGGGTTCCTTGAGGAGCTGTTGACACATGAGTGACATTATTCGATATGAGTCGTGAGAGACCAAAATCTGCTACTTTGACAGAGAAATTGTGATCAAGAAGAATGTTGGTGGTCTTTACATCTCGGTGTATGATTTCAGAAGCATGAAGGTACACCAGTGCTTTCGCGGTTTCAATGGCAATGTTCATCCGTATCGGCCACGTTAGAAGGCTTGGATTTGCTTGTTCTCCATGCAGGTGATCGGCAACAGTGCCGTTGGTAACATACTCATAAACTAGGAGAAGTTCGCGGCTTAGTCTAGAGGTGCAACCATAAAGAACAACAAGATTTGGGTGCCTTAATTTCGTAAGGATTTCTACCTCATTTCTGAATTGTTGGACTCGATTGTAGTTGTGCTCATAAAGTTTCTTCACTGCAACTTCTCGCCCGTCTTTTAGTTTACCTGTTTCAGAAAGATGAAAAGATCAGGTAGGGTGGTTTCAAGTGAAAAAATGAACAATCAAATACATTTTTGTTTGAACAATCAAGTTCTCACCATAATAAACAGCTCCGAAACCTCCATCCCCAAGTTCTTGAGATGGGTCAAAATTTTTGGTGGCATCTTCAAGCTCTGTGTAGGAGAAAACAGAGACGCCACAGGAGAGACTTATGTCTTCATGGTTTGTGGATTTATTCTTCGATGAGACATAGGAAAAAGGGTTGCTCCTACAGCGATGCCATATTATGAAGATGACAAGAGACAGCATGAGGAGTAAGGCCAATCCAGCGATAACTAGAACAGAAAAATACAACACACTCAGGTACAAATTCCTACATGTATATGTATTATGCAATCATCTATATATTAATAATAACACATAGTTGCATAGGATCACATAGTTGCATACGATCGAAGAGTCATATTACCCGGAGGCTTTATAAGTTTTGTGCCGTGTGTTTCTGCAGCACCCAAATAACAAAAGATAAGTCATAATATACAACATAAGTAATTTCAAGACTACTTTGGACGCATCAACTCTGGTGTTGCATTCATATATTCAATAATAACACATAAGATTGCAGATGAAAATAACACGGATCCTGAACTGGGGTCGGTTCTCTGCTTGGTTTTCCAGAGAAACCAAAAACAAAAGTGAACAATAAGGGAAAAGAGAATACTTTAGGACGGTGTTATACATATTTTTCTGGTGTAACCCAATATGGTAAAATGAAGAAAGATGCAAGAGGGAAAAGGAAGCTGTAAATACCCTTTTTGGCGTTTAAACACTGAAAACGTCCATTTTCAATATGACACTGACCGCCTTTTGGGTGACAATCATGACAGGAAGGTGACAATTCAATTTGAATAGAGGTTTCAGAAGAGAGAAGAGAAAATATGTTGGTTTCATCAAGTCCTGGACTAGTTGACAATTTCACAGGTAGTTGCACTACTTGACATGCATGTGGGAGGTCACTTGGAACTGTTTCATTCAAGTGGTTAGAGTAGAATTTGTAAGGTTTGCATCTTCTGTGGCTTGTGTGGTTATGTCGCTCAAAATAAGTCGCATTTTCTGGGCATTTGAAGAGAGTGATGACGGGAAATATTGAAATGGAATACAAAAGAGGGCTTGGACTTGGAGAAATAAAATTATTCATAAGCGCCTCACAGTTATTATTGTTCACAAGATCTTCAAATGTTTTGCTCTTGATGACGACTTTATTATGACCCTCATCCTTGCTAACAATATCATACCAACTCCCTCCAAGTTTAACTACTCCACCTTCGGGAGTACAATTGACCTTGATCAACCCACATCGAGTGTCTGTGACATTGTAAAACGGGTACTTGAATGGGCCCAAAACTGGGCAGCTGAAACTGTTTGGGCAGTCAGTCAAAGAATTGTTTGTGTCTCTAGTAGAGTGAAGGACAGGTAGACAACAGAGAAGAACACACATGAAAAAGAAGACGCGCATCATTTCAATCCAACATAAGAATATAGAGAACTACCCAACTTATCACCTGCATTCTTCAGACTCCATTATTGCATTATATACATGACTATTCATAACAAGCCTCCACATTGACAATTCAACTTGCCCCATTCTCTATGCCAAAAACAATAAAGAATTCCATAGTTTTGTCATTTTTGTCCATATTGATCAAGACATTCGAGACTTTGATGTATCGATTCTTGTCCTCCATTCAGCATTAACCCCTTCCCAACGCAATAGGATACGCTAGCAAAGTTCCATGTTCCCATTCCCTCCTCTTAACACATCTTAACTCATAACTTATCATAATACAAAGTTTAAGAAATAGTCACAGGCAGGCTTTACGTGACATTCATTAAATTTGAAGTTTTATAACATGTTCACACCGGAAGATAACGCAGATATTAACAGCATTGTGTATGTGCAGGATTTTATAACCATTTGCAGCACAGCTTGAAGAAAATTTATGGAGGTATTAAGCTGTGTAATCTGTATTTTTACTATTAATTTAGAAGTTTTAGCATATGGAAAATTGAAAACCCAGCAGTTGTCTTTATTTAAATCAAGTCGACTGAAACAAGTATATACAGCCAAACACATCAATTTTGATAAAAAAAAATATATATATCCATTATGATGAAGACAAACTAACAAGACTTGACTCGTTGACTTCTAATTGGTCGATGATCAAATTATTAATATATCATCCTAGCCTTTCCTAGACACATCAAAACATGACACCCATAACAATTAACAAGAGTCCAAAAAGAAATTATACCTTACAAGGCAAATAAAAAAATAAATTAAAAAAAGAATCTGAAACCTATCTTAGAGATTATTGTTTAAGTTAGAAAAGATACATACAATTAACAAAAAAGAACATATATTAAAAATGTTATTACAGTTAGTAATATACAATATTTAGTCAAATATTATAAACTAAATCTCTTAATCCCCAGAGAAAATATACCTTGTTTTACTTTTTTTTTTCCAGACATGTGTTGCCTTTTGACAAATTAGAAATGATGATAAGAGCTTAATACACTACAAATAGAGGTCATGTATATTATGATAAGAGCTCAATGCACTACAAGTAAAGGTGACTTGAAGAGTTGCTATAAAGAAAATTATTGCTATGAATATACAGGGGTGCAAATGGCCGTTTAAAAAAAAAGGGGTGCTGACCCAAGCCTGTGCTCATTTATGACAGCTCGAGATCGGCTCGTATGTAGTTTTTCAAGCTCGAGTTTGACTCGTGTTCGACTAATTTATTATTTACTGATTAATATATATTCAATTACAAACACTATTTTATATACAATTTAGCTATTTTTCATAATTTTATAAATAGCAATTTTTATTTAGATTTAAATATTAATTTAAAATTATGTAAATAGCGGGCTCGTTTAGGCTCGCGAGCTAACTTGTAAGGAAGCTTTGGGTCATTTACTAAATGGGCTTGTTTTTAGCTCGAGCTTGTTGAATGATACAACTGTTCTAGTATGTCCATCTCAAGCTAGACGTGTTCAGCGACGTGGAACTTAGATATGGAGGCGTGTCAAACAACAAAGAACCATTAGCCCATTAGGTATGAGTTGATATGAATAATTAGGCATAAATTCTATATGTTTGGGCTTAAAACTACCAAGCTCAAAAAAGAGGTAGATTGCCTCTTGACAAAAAGGTGAACTAGTCATCTAGATCTAGATATCACTTAAGGTCCAATTCTTAGCCTTATAATTAGGAGAAAGGGGGTAGAGCCGGTGCACAAATCGGGTTTTTTCAATACCAGGTTTTGCGTATGGAACCAGTTTCGGGTAAAGTTGGGTATCACTTCGACCGGGTATTGAAAAAACCAATTCCAGTTTTGATTCCTAGCATAAAAAAACCATACCCGGTATACCCGGTTCTAGTTTTTCAATACCTGGTTTCGGTTTTTGCAATACCCGGTACCGGGTATTGAAAAAACCCGGGTATGTCGGGTATTGAATTCTTTTTATGCAATCACGTCAAAGGGTAGTGTAACTTATATTATTAAAACGTGATTGTAGAGTTCTTTGGATGAGACACGTCAATCTTGGGTTTTCGAAGGGGTCAAATGGCAACCCCTCTTGAATCACGAAGTGACGCATTCCTTCCCGGACCGCCCCAACATCAAAATGTCAAATGGTCTCATCGCTTGACATATACTTTTTGGCTATTCGGAAAACCCGGTTATGGGTATTAAAAAAGTTGGGTACAACCGGGTATAAAACGGGTTCGGTTCTAAGTACGTTTTTTTACATAGAAATCTATGCCCTAGACGTACCCCGTTAGGTAGGGTCGGGTACGATTCTAGGTTTTTTTTGCAGTTCTAACTCTGGTTTTTCTTATGCACCTCTAAAAGGAAGTAAGGACCCTCCAAGTGCATCACAAATTCATAGGTATCTAAATACCTGAATTAAGAACATTCAAAGTAGGGATGTTAATAATACTCGCGGCTTGTTCGCTCGACAAAAACTCGGCTTGAAATCAACTCGGTTGTAAATGAGCCAAGGCCGAGCTAGGCATGGCTCAACTTATGAGTCGGCTTGAATTACTTTTATTTTTTATATATCAGTTTTAATTTTAAATGTATTAAAACTACACTTATGTGAGAGATTTTAAAGTGTTAACATTTTAAGTTTAATTAATAAATAACATATATGAATATCGGGAAAAAAGCAAAAATAATACATATAATAATTCAAGCTAGTATGCGTGTTGGGTGGTGTCGAAACTTAAAGTAACTCGAATTTATGCCGCCAAGTATTTGACTCGACTTAAGTCTATACAAATTTATGTCAAAACGTAGATCAACTAAAAATGCACATAAAAATAAGCTTGAAAACGCATTATATTCGACCTGACTCATTATCGAGAGGTCTTAGGTCGAAACGTAAACAAACTTGGATTTATACCGAAAAGTACTTAAAAATAAGCACGTAAGAAAATAATATTATTTAAATTAAAGAATGGTATGGTATGTTTTGGCGGGCCAAAATGTAAAGTAACTCGAATTTACACCGCCTAATGAAAACATATTATATTTGTTACACTCATTTTCAAACAAAGTTTATGTCAAAACGTAGATCAACCAATAACATATTATATTTAACTAATGTACATAAAATTAAACACAAAAAACTCGATAGGGTCAAAAATTATTACAAAGTTTAGGATTGTATAGGTTGAGCTACACAAAAAGAAATAAACCAAAGAAAAAGAACCATTATAGTTAGACTTGACCCTAGCTACAGTTAAAAAAAGTCATTGAAAATTGTTTATCTATATTATATTTAATGCATTCCATAATGATAGTTTAAGTTACATAGTTTAAGATACATAAGAGTATACGTAGTGGAGCGCCATAAGTGGGCAAGAAAAAGATAGCGCCCCCTGTACACCATTACAGGGGGGCGCTATAGGGTAAAATCTGGTTTGGGCTCTATGGCTATAGCGCCATTTGTATAAAGCCCCCTCCAATCAGATTTTGCCACATCACCCACTCTCTCTATTTTATTATTTTTTTATTTTAAAAGATATAATAAAATATTAAAAGGGGCTTTATATATAAAGCCCCACCACTACACCCCTTTTCCACTTTATCTCTCCATGCTGACTCAGCAGCCACGTGGACCAATCAGGAAGAGGGGCTCCATATATGGAGCCCCCCACTACACATGGTCTAAAAGTTAAAGAATGTTTTTTTTTCTTCCTTTAGTGCATAAGATACATAAAGATAGTTTAAGAAACATAAAAGTTAAGAATGGTTTTTTTTCTTCCTTTACTGCATAAGGTACTACTCTAAAATAAGGGTAAATTAGTATTTAAACACTTACAGACTTGAATCCTCTCATTTTAATTACATTTTAATTCCCTAATTTTTAACGAAATTCTGGACAATTAATTAGTAGTTATACTTTATACCTTTTAAATAAAACCACTACCCCAAGATTTTTAAACGATCATAAATTTTACGTACATAAATACTTTCTTTTAAATAATACACCATAAAAACAATAATTGTATTCTGTTTAACTTGACTACTTTAGTATAATATTTCTATAGTTTTTTTAAATTCAAAAATTGATATTTTTATTTTATTAACAATGCCTATGGTATTATGTTTAACTTGACTATTTGAGTATAATATTTTTATAGTTTTTTTTTAATTTAAAAATTGATATTTTTATTTTATTAACAATGCCTATGGTATTCTGTTTAACTTGACTATTTGAGTATAATATTTTTATAGTTTTTTTTTTTAATTTAAAAATTGATATTTTTATTTTATTAACAATGCCTATGGGTGAGCAATAATTGAATCGTTAACCGAAACCAAACCAAAAACACACAAAACCAAACTAAAACTAAGTAAACCGAAATGAACCTTTCATGTATTTATATATTTTTAGCTTTCAGATCTCCCTTTCATTAATTTATACCTCTATTTCATATACTTTTAGCAAATATTTTAGCCAAAGTTTGGTTTTGAATAAATCGAATTAAAAACTGACAATCTAACCTAATTAATCGATTGGTTAATAAGATCAATCAACTGATGATTTTAGCTTGGTTAAGGCTAATAACCAAACTAAACTGGACTATGCATGCCCTTAAAAATACATGTGTTCCTTGTCACATCATACAAACACAGTGGTAGTATAATTATATATCCTTTTGTTTTTCAATAGCCAATGAAACTAATGCCCGACTACTCGTGAACGCCCACCCACTGGGTGAAAGCTCCCCATACGCTCGGTTTTACCAATAGTGCTGGGTAGCCTAAGCCCGCAAGTTCCCGAACCGGCAAAAACCCGACCCCTACCCGCCCAAAGGCAAGGCGGTAGAAAATTGGTAAAACCCAAGCGGGATCAAGAATTAAACCTGAGACCTTTCAGCCCCAAGCCTTATCCATCACTTTCCATGCCACACCGCCATAAGGGTGGGGACATAAATATATATCTTTTAATCTTTAAAATGTTAGATAAAATAAAAAACAATACATTTGTGTGTTATTATTTTTTATCTTCAAAACATTAATGAAGTTGGATTGAATAGAAGGTGTTGGGATTGCATTCAAAAAGTGTTTATTGAATTCTTCAATAAGCCAATAAGTTATTTGTCTAACACATAATCACTTTTAGTTTTGATTTTTTGATATGGGTTGAAAAGCTGTTTTCAAGAAGTCAGGAATTCTGGCTTTTGACTTTTGGTCATTTTACACTAATAAGCTAAACTAAACACTTTTTAAATAACAATTTATCGACTTATTGGTTTTTTTCACTACAAACACTTTTTTAAAAAAGAGCTATTCTGATAACTGATTAAGCAATAATCCAAACACTACAAAAATAATCACTTTTTTGAAAAAAAAAAAAGGAAAATCACGAAACTAACCCTTTGACCGTTTGAATTACGAGAATAGCCCCCTCTTGTCTCTTTGGAGAGACGGTTCACGTTTCTCAACCCGTCTGAGGCGTCTCCCAAGACAACTTGGTTCCCAACCAATAAAACGACACGTCTCCGGTGACGTCTCCGTCTCCGGTGACGTCTCCGGAGACGTCTTTTCCAGGTTTTGAAAACGTCTCCGATGACGTCTTTTACAGATTTTGAAAAAGTCTCCGCTGACGTCTCAGAATGTTTTTATTTTATTTAAAATAAAATTATTTTATGTTATAACTTTATTATGATTTTATTATGATATAACTTTAATTAAATAAAATTTTAAATAAACTTTTATTAATAAAAGATAAAATAGTCATTTGATTAATAAAAGATAAAATAAATACACAAACATTACAAAGTTAATAAAAATAAAATAAACATAGGCTACGCGTTAAGACGGTCCTTCATCATTTGCCAAGCAGAGACGTGTTTGAATTCTTTGCCCTGCTTGGATTTATACTCTTTTTTGGTATATCCGATGGCCACGTCTTCGGTCATATCCGAAGGTACCGCTCGAAGTGTTTGATAGTAGTACCCGTTGAAGAGTTGACTTTTGGTGTTCAAGTCATTCCACTTACGGTTTAGTGAATCGATAGTTTGGTTAGAGCCTCCTACCAACCGATTGTACTCATTTAGAATTCGGTACCACTTGTTTGTCGGGTGTGGGGTTTCTTCGACAAGTTGTCAGGCTGCTACTAGGGCGATTTCTTGTTCCTCCGTCCAACGACTTGGTGCCATTTTCTTGTGTAAGAAGGAAACGGTTTTAGGGTAGTGGTAGAGGAGGAGTTTCGGAGGGTCACAAAGTTCGGACGGAGTTAGGGACGGAGGTATGGTATATATAGGGTGGTGGAAGAGGAGGACGTGGGAAACTGAAACGGCGAAGAAAACACCGGAGACGTCTCGGGAATCACGAGACGACACCGGAGACGTCATTGGCGACATGTCGTTGTTTGGAGACGTCTCAGGAATCACGTAATTCAAACGTCTCGAGAGACGCCTCAGACGGGTTGGAAACGTGAACCGTCTCTCCAAAAAGATGGGAGAGGACTATTCTTGTAAGTCATTCGGTCAAAGGGTTAATTTCATGATTTTCCATAAAAAAAAAACCCCTTTGGAAGCTAATTAGGCAATCCAAACACTATGTTGATAACTGATTTCCAACAGCAACGGAAGAGCTATTCTGAAGAAGAAGAAGAAGAAGAAGAGGAAGAAAGTATGTTCAGAATATGATTTGACAGCCAAATCACATGTTGAAAATAATAACTGATTTCCAACAGCAACGCCTAAGTTAAAATCAGGAATTACGAGAACTCCGTAAAGGTATATGAGAATTATGTCAATTATATAACATTCCCATTCCTCATACATTTTGTATAATACAAAAAGCAAAATACTGAAGTTGATTCCATTGATAAACTTTTGTTATTGAACTTGAAATTAATAGTGTTTGAATCCATGATAGATATATATTGTTTGTCTGAACAAATGATGCAGGCCTTAACAGGCTCTAATGAATGCAAACAATAAAGGAAAGCAAAACACAGAAACTGTTCTCTATGTATGACCCATTATGTGATAAAAAGAGATGCTATGAATGAAAAAACTGCTCTAATACGGTGTGGTGTCTACGGATGATGAACTATGATTGTGTTTTTGTGGATAATTTTATAATCATTGTGGCGCGTTAAGACCATTTATAGGTAAAAGGCCTAGACAAAAACAGGTCAAGCTTTTATTGAGCTCGTACGCCATCTAAGCTTGTTCAAGTCGAAACAAACGAGCTTAAGATAGCAAACTTATGAGCTTTTGTTACTTTATAGTTGGGCATTGTATGTATCTCATGGCTAGAATATGCAAGAAAAGATGATGATCAACAGCATATTTACGTGTACTATGAATTAACGAAACAAATAGTAAGATACATGATTTGGCGTATCTCATGTATAATGGCTACATTCATGAGTTTACTTAAAAAAAGGAGGGTTTCATATCATCCTTGTTCCCCATAGTTTCAATATCATTCTTCAATGACGAATGACAATCTATCTCCATTGCTGCTTAGCGTTGTTGATGCACTGTTATGGCTTTGCCATTCACAAGTGACGGAGACCGGTGAATGCTGGAAATCATTAAGCAAAACCACTGCATCATTGGTTTCAGACAAAGGCGGCACGTTCATGGTTTGCAAGTCTCTGAAACTATCGTAATTGTCTATTCTACTCATGGCTTGTATATCCATCAACACATCCAGCACCTCATTCATTGTAGGCCTCATATCTGAATCATACTGTAAACACCTAAAAGCCAATTCTGCTACTAATGTGATCATGTTCATAGTTTCAGGATTCATATCGGATACTAAAACTGGGTCGATTAGTTCATCTATTGCACGTCTTTGGATTTTGTTTAAAGCCAGGTTAGCTAAACTAATCTCGTCTTGAGACCTGTTTAAGTCGACAGCTACCATTGATGATATCAGTTCAATCAAGACTACCCCAAAGCTGTAAACGTCGCTCTTATCTGTTAACTGAAACCGTTGGTGATATTGTGGATCCACATAACCTGGGGTTCCCTGGGGAGCTGTTGACACATGAGTGATATTATTTGATACGAGCCTCGAGAGACCAAAATCTGCAACTTTGACACTAAAATTGTGATCAAGAAGAATGTTGGTCGGCTTTACATCTCGGTGTATGATTTCAGAAGCATGAAGATACACCAAAGCGCTGGCCGTTTCAATGGCAATGTTCATCCGTATCTGCCATGTTAGCAAGTTGGGATTTGCTTGTTCTCCATGCAGGTGATGGGCAACAGTGCCGTTGGGAACGTACTCATAAACTAAGAGAAGTTCATGGCTTTGTCTAGAAGTGCAACCATAGAGAACAACAAGATTTGGGTGCCTTAATTTGGTGAGGATTTCAATCTCGTTTCTGAACTGCTGGACTCGATTGTAGTTGTGCTCGTGAAGTTTCTTCACTGCAACTTCTCGCCCGTCTCTTAGCTTACCTGTTTTAGAAAGATGGAAAGATCAGGTGTGGAGTTTTCAAATGAAAATGAACAATCAAATTCTCACCATAATAAACAGCTCCGAAACCTCCATCCCCTAGTTCACGTGAAGGGTCGAAATTTTTGGTGGCATCTTCAAGCTCCTTGTAGGAGAAAACGGAGACGCCACATGAGAGACTTATATCTTCAAGGTTTGCAGATTTATTCTTTGATGAGACATAGGAAAAAGGTTTGTTCTTATATTGACGCCAGATTATAAAGATGACAATCGACAGCATGAGGGTTAAGGCTGATCCAGCGATAACTAGAACAAGGAAATGCAACACATTTAGGTACAGATTCCTACGTGTATGTGTGTATACAACCATATATATGTATATATCCAATAATAATGATGCATAGGACCAAAGAGGCGTATTACCCGGAATCTTAATTGTCCTGTGACTCCTGTCACTATGTTTTTCTGTAGCATTCAAACAGGCACATAATATTAGATATTAGTTATATAATATATGACAGAAATAAATTTAATAATCATGCATAGTATCACAGATGCAACCAATGAATGTGTATATTATAGGGCAAGAAATAACAATATAACATTAGGACTATGGTAAGCATATCATTCTAGTGTACTTATAATAAATACGGTAAATATTAAGGAAGAGGAAAAAGACGTTGTAATTACCCCTTTTGACTTGCAAACACCGAACCTCATGCCCATTTGTATTATCACAGAGGCTGCCGTTTTGCTGACACTCGCTACAGGATTGCGACAAATTAAAAAAAACAGAGGTGCCATAATAGAGAAGAGAAAATATGTTGGTTGCATCAAATCCTGGACCAGGTACTTTCATAGGTAGGTGCACTACTTGACATGTATGTGGGAGGCCACTTGGAACAGTTCCATTCAAGTAGTTGTAGTAGAAAGTGTAACCTTTGCATCTGTCGTAGTGCTTGTATTTACGACGCTCAAAATAAGTGATTTTTTCTGTGCATTTGAATAGAGTGATGAAGGAAGTCATTGAAACCGAATACAAAAGAGGGGTTGGACTTGGAGAAGTGAAATTATTCATAAGCGCCTCGCAGCTATTAGTGTTCACAAGCTGCTCAAATGTTGTGCTCCCAAGGAATAAAAGACTAGAATTCTGATCAATATCATGCTTGCTAAAAATCTCATACGACCGCCCTCCATACTGAATCTCCCCGCCTTCCGAATTACAGTTGACTTTGATCAACCCACATCGTGTGTCATTGACGTTGTAAAACGGGTACTTGAATAGGGTCAAGGCTGGACACTTGAAACTTTCTGGGCAGATAGGCGTAGAATTGTTTCCGTCTGTAGCAGAGTGAAGGATTGGTAGACAAAAGATTACGACAGAAACGAAAACGACGACGAGAATCATTTCAGATTCGAACAAACGAGATTGGAGAACTACCCAACTTATCACATTAAAGTTGCATTATATGCATGAATGTTCATAGTTTCAACCTGTATATGTTTTTCTTAGAAAAATCTTAGAAGACATTTTAGTTAGCTTTCACATTACAAAATTCAACTTGCCTTATTTTCTATGGCAAAAGCATTATTAGAAAGTCAAACATTTGGGTCATTTTTTTCTGCTTTATTTGTCCTCAACCCCTTTCAAACGCCAATAGGACACACTTAGAAAGTTTCATGTAGTTACCATTTCACCCTCTTAACACGTCTGTGCAACACACCTGTAGACTTTTAGAGGCCATTTTGTTATGTTTACACTATAACAAAAATGTAGATATTAACAGCTTTATGTATATGTAGAATACTACACACAGCATAAATAAATCTTAAAGAGATAATAATATGTGTAATGAAATTTTATATAATTTGTTAGGGGCTGAATGTCTTTTTTTTTGTTGTTGCTAATTAATACAGGACACTTGAATCCTTAGGACCGGCTTGATTATTGTAAATTTATAAAATACATCTTAAAACAGGGCAAGTGTATTTATTATGTAGAATTTGATAGTTTAAAATAAAATTAATAGAATTTAAGTGAAAACATAAATGATAGTTTAATTTAAATTCACTTATTGAATATTTAAAAACTGTATCAAAAAAGGTGGAGGGATGTGGGATGGGAAATGAGTATAGTGGTCCTGGTGGAGGTGAGGGGAGAGAAGTGAAGAGATTATGGTGTGACACTAAGGTGATGGTTGTAAAAATCTCGTATAGGCGTCGATTATTCTCTGTCTAGGCCGAGTTCTCAACGAGTCATCTCCGAGTACTCCCTGACTATGGCCGAGAACTCACAAGTCCCTTGTCAACCTAGTTGACACCACCTAGCGATTTTTGCAACCATGTGGTAGTGAGAGATGTCAAATGAGTTATGTGTATAACACATGGCCTTTTTTTAACACGGAAATTCTATATAAATATACAAACGTGCCAATAATAAGCTATAAAACCCAAACCAATTACCAAGTTATGTCTTAGGATATCAAATCTCACCACCCCTCCAATTAAGGTTGTGAAACTTAGACCTGCTCTTAATACAAAGAAAAGAGAACTCCATGATGTTGTCCACCTTTCTAGTAATCGCGATGAATCTATTATTACAAGCTTTTTGCCTTTCTCGTTCCAAAACTTCCAAATCTCCTATAGCGTGATTAATGAATCGCCTCAATCACTTTTTTCTACACCATAGATGGCATAGAAAGAACCAAGATGGTTTAGACAAACTCCCAACAGAACTTGAGTCAATATATCTAGATCCGAAATCTATTGGGCCAGATTAAGATCCATTTGTATAGGGCCTAATCATAAGTATTGTGTTAGAACTTAGAAGTCTTGCTATTATTTTGGGACTTGTCCCAAAAATAGCAAAGCCTTCTCATCCATTGTATTTTTTTTGTTGTAAAGTTACAAATTTTACAGGGGTTCTATCCCCTTATACATAGTTTAGTTGGAATTCGGTTCAAAGAAGCTTGGGCTAAAGCGTGAGTGGAACTCGCTATCTCCATCACTAGACAAACTTGGGCTAAAGCATTTCTAATCATGGCCATTGAAAGGTCACTCCCAGAACAGACTTCCATCTCCATTTGTACTTACAGACACCAAGATTTAGCCCATCAAGACACTGATCCAATTTGGGAGAAGCAATTAGCTGCATAGTCATGATGTTTTGCAGCCAAGGAAAATATGTCAGGGAATTTAAATCGAAGGGGACCACCATCTATCCACCCAAAATAAAATGTTCTTTCCATTCCCAACCAACCCAAAAGTATTTTACATCATAATAATATTTTTTAGAGGCATACCCCAGTTTAACTCTTAAGAGCTAATGATGCAAAGAGAAGCTCTAACTGAAAATATTTGTCATGAGGGATGATTGTGCTGTTTTGCAGAATTCTATAACAATTGTGGCACACTAAAACCAAGCTTTTTATAAGGTAAAAAGGCTTGGCAAAGTATGGGTCAAGCTTTTATTGAGAGCTTGTACGTGGTCTAAGCTTTTTCAATTTTCGTGTTAAATGAGCTCAAACTTAAACAAAGAGCTAGAAATCTAATGCGACCTATCGAGCATTCGCTTTCTTTATAATGTATAAAAGACCTATTGTTATATTATTTATTGGACATTGTATGTATAATGTATCCCATGTGCGTAGGTTGTGGTTGGTTATGGTTAGGATGAGTTGTGGTGGGTTATGGTTTTAGGTTATGGTGCAGATGTTAATAAACATACAGTTCTTTTTGCATACTGCAGACCTTTGGTCCATCTCTTCTCCTGCAGATGTGGTTAGCAGACTGTAGACCTTTTGGCTAAAAAAAAAAACAAACATCACCTTATATTTAGCAATAATGAGAAAAAGTAAGATACACGGGAAAAATTAAGTACAGGAATCCACATATCTTATGCCTAATGGCTACTTTCATGATTTTCTTAGACAAAAGTAAACAAGAGAGAGGCTCTCATGTCATCCTTCTTCCCATGGCTTTTTATGTATTGAGATCACTCTTCATTGTCAATCTATCCCCATTGCTGCTTAGCGTAGTTGATGCACTGTTACTGCTTTTCCATTCACTAGCGACAGAAACGGGAGAAGGCAGGAAATCTTTCAACAAAACAACCGCGTCGTTGGCTTCAGACAAAGGTGGCACATTTGCAGTTTGCATGTCTCTGATACTGTCATAAGTATCTACACTACCCATGGTTTGAATATTTATCAACACATCCAGCACCTCATTCATTGTAGGCCTCATATCTGAATCATACTGTAAACACCTAAAAGCCAGCTCTGCTACTAATGTGATCATGTTCATAGTTTCAGGATTCGCATCAGATCCTAAAACCGGGTCGATTAGTTCATCCATTTCACATCTTCTGATTTTGTTTAGGGCGAGATTAGCCAAACCAATCTCATCTTGAGACCTGTTTAAGTCGACAGCCACCATTGATGATATTAGTTCAATCAAGACTACCCCAAAGCTGTAAACGTCGCTCTTATCTGTTAATTGGTAGCGTTGGTGATATTGGGGATCCAGGTATCCTGGAGTTCCCTGAGGAGCTGTTGACACATGAGTGACATTATTCGGTACAAGTCTTGAAAGACCGAAATCTGCTACTTTGACACAAAAATTGTGATCAAGAAGTATGTTGGTTGTCTTTACATCTCGGTGTATGATTTCTGAAGAATGAAGGTACACAAGTGCACTGGCAGTTTCAATGGCAATGTTCATCCTTATTGGCCATGTTAGCATGTATGGATCTGCTTGTTCTCCATGGAGGTGATCAGCAACGGTGCCGTTGGGAACGTACTCATAAACAAGGAGAAGTTCACGGCTTTGTCTAGAGGTGCAGCCATAGAGAACAACAAGATTTGGGTGCCTTAATTTGGTGAGGATTTCAACCTCATTTCTGAATTGTTGGACGCGATTGTAGTTGTGCTCGTGAAGTTTCTTCACTGCAACTTCTCGCCCGTCTTTGAGTTTACCTTGTTCAGGAAGATGGAAAAATCAGGTAGGTGGGGATATTTAAAGTGAAAATGAACAATCAAATGACTTTTTTATTTGAACAATCAAGTTCTCACCATAATAAACAGCTCCGAAACCTCCATCCCCGAGTTCATGAGAAGGGTCGAAATTCTGGGTGGCATCTTCAAGCTCCGTATAGGAGAAGAAAGAGACGCCGCAGGAGAGACTTATGTCTTCGAGGTTGTTAGATTTGTTCTTTGATGAGACATAGGAAAAGGACTTGCTCTTACAGAGTCTCCACATAATTATGAAGATGACAAGTGACAGAATGAGGATTAAAGCTGATCCAACGATAACTAAACAAGAAAACACAGCACATTTAGGTATGATTCATATATGTATTTGTGTGTATGCAATCTTTTGTATCCAATAATAACGCATATTACCCAGAATCTTAATTCGTCCTTTGTCATTTTTTTCTGCAGCAACCAAATACTAAATGTTAGTTATATACATAAATATTTCAAGACTGGGTACAAGGAACTTAGACACTAAACTCTGGTGCATGCATATAATATCCAATAATAGCACATAGGATCGCAGATGCAAATTACCTAGATTCGAAATTGGTGTGGTTCTTTGACTACTTTTACTACAGCAACCTTGCAACAAAATTATATTAAAGGAGAAGAAAAAATATCAGGACTATGTTAGACATATCATTCTCGTGTACCCATTATAAGGTAAGAAATGAAGGAAGATGAAAGAGGGTAAAGGGAGCTGTAAATACCATGTTTGACGTCTAAACACTGATCTTGATGTCCATTTTTAGTTTCACACAAGAGGCCTTTTTTCCGACACTCAAAACAGGAGTGTGAGTAGTGTGACAAATTAAAGAAAATGGAGGTATAGGAAGAGAGAAGAGAAAATATGTTGGTTTCATCAAGTCCTGGACTCGTTGACAATTTCACGGGTAGGTGCACTACTTGACATGTATGTGGGAGGTCACTTGGAACTGTTACATTGACGTATTTATAGTAGAAATTGTGATCATGGCATGTATTGTAGCTATTGTATTTATGTTGCTCAAAATAAGCATATGGATGTTGGGCGCCATAAGTGAGATTTTTTGGGCATTTGAAAAGAGTGATCGTGCTGGGAAATATGGAAATAGAATACAAAAGAGGGCTTGGATTAATTGGAAAAGTGAAATTATTCATAAGCGCCTCACATCTACCCTTATGCACAAGCTGCTCAAATGTTCTATTTTGGATGAATAAATTATTTTGAGAAAACCTGTCAACAATCTCATATGATCGTCCTCCAAGTTGAACCACCCCACCTTTCAAAGTACAGTTGACCTTGATCAACCCACATCGTGTGTCCGTAACATTGTAAAACGGATAACTGAACGGGAGCAAACCACCAGGGCAACTGAAACTTTCTGGGCAGATAGGTATAGAACTGTTGTTGGTTGTAGCAGAGTGAAGGTGTGGTAGACAAGGGAAAATAACTGACATGAAAAAAAAGACTAGAATCATTTCAAATTCCCACAAAAGAGATTAGAGAACTACTACCCAACTTATCACCTGCAGTGTTCAGACTCTAATGTTGCATTATATACATGACTATTCCTACTATGTTTTTACAATTTTCTTCAAAACATTTAATAAGCTTTCACATTGACAAAAGCAACTTCCCCCCACTTTTCTATACCATAAACAATAGAAACTACATCACTTTGCTCATTATTTTCAATATGGACTAATTAAGACATATTCAACACTTTGACTAGTATATTCCTGTCCTCCATTCATCCTTAACCCCTTTCAAACGCTAATAAGTCACACTTGCAAAGTCTCATGTGGTTCCCATTTCCCCCCTCTTTAACACGTCTCAACTTTTCAATATCTAAAGTTTAAAAAAAAAAAAAAAGAAGAAGAAGAAGACGACAAATCTAGACTCGGTTTATATTTATTTATTTTTTTTAATTTCACAATATTCATTAATAGGGAAAACATAACAAATTACAGGAGAATATGACAGGCAGAAAATAAAAACATTGTGTATATGTAGGATGCTATAAAGTAATGATGGTAAAAATCTTGTCTAATTTGTGAATCAGCAATGAAAAATTGAGAACACCCAGTTGTCTGGAAGGGTTTTTTTATTTTATTTTATTTTTTTTAATGTATAAAAATGAAGTCTTGTGAACAAGTTGACTGAAACTAGTATATAAATGCCAAACATATCAATTTTGATCAAAATGTCATTTATGATGAAGGCAAACTATCAAGACTTGACTCATTGACTCCAAAAGCAAAACATACTCTAAGAAACCATTTTCATACGCAAAAAAAAAAAAAAAAAAAAAACATTGTTTTTTTTTTGTTGTTGGAAACTTGAAATCATCTCTCCATCAGTATTATTTTATTTTGTGTTGCTTCCTTCATAAGCGTCTGTTTTTTTTTAGTTATTTGGAGACTGATATTTTTTATGAAAATTTCTTATAACTAGTATTAAGCCCCCGCGTTACTGCGGAGGGCATAAATGATAAAACCATACCAAGTAGTATTAATGTCACAGTATTGCCATCAATCAACAACACCAAAAAAGACCGAGTGAAATATAGACGTAAATAAGATGAAGCATGATAATGTGCAAAAACTAAACTGAGACTTAAAACACAGCGTCACCGTTTGAAAGGAAAAATAGAGGTAAAAAAGTTAAACTACATGCGCATGTTGTGGCGTGTCAACTCGGAAAAAAAATGATTGAAACGTAAAACTAAAAATCTATTTTAAGATACATGAGATAAAGTTTAAAGTAAAAAAGTATAGGGGTTAAATGTAAAAGATAAAAAGTATTGGGGTTAAAAGTAAAAAAGAAAAAACAAAGTAGTGTATAACCTACAAAGCTGATGTACAAGACCATAAAACACATGGCTGCCAGGAACCACCACAGGCTCCCCTTCTCTCTACCCCCCCCCCCCCCCCCCCCTTATATATATATTCGAAAGATGTGGATGTGTGTGTAAATGAGAGGTTGGCTTAGTGCTTTGAGAAATCCATCATCCGTAACACATGTGTACAACCAGTAATGCATAACAAACTTGTAAATTAATACATAATATATATACACACACACTAGATTATATGCCGAAAGTTTTTCGAGATAGATAAATCTAATATGATGTGATAAAATATGTGTTATGATGTAACATAGAAATTAATATACTATAATATGAAAAACAACAATTTTAATCATGTGAATAATAATGAAAATGTATATTAAAAAGAAGATATATGTTTGGATGAGGAGCAGAGTTAGAAACAACCATTACAGGGCGTGATTGAGGCGGTAGTCTTGAAAGTGTGACTTTTTTTTTAAATAGTGGCTTTAACCTATTCTGCTCTTGATGAAAATAGAATTCCTAGTTTGAACATGATTAGTGACTTGCCTAGACATGATAAATGAATTATCTGAACACATTGTGTGTTTTTTTCCTGTATGAACAAAAACTGACAAAAAAAATCATTTTTTTTTCGTTTTTTTTGTATAGCATTATGGTACTCGTTGGGAAGATAATAAAACATTCGTTAATTTGGTGTAATTTTTTTTTTAAAAAAAATCTCGTATATAAAAGTTATGAACGTTTTAAAATTGTGGGGAAACATGAGAGAGAAATAGACTTTTGAATGGAAATAAGGAGAATGTCATATGGCACACTCAAATAGGCCTTTAAACGAACACGGACACAGGCGTGTTCGTGTTTGCTCATTTAACATTAACCGAACACAAACACAAACACATAATCGAACACATTTCCGTGTTCGTTTATAAGAAATTTGTCGTGTTCGTGTTCGTTTATGTACATTCATTTAAAACCTAAACGAACAGTTCATGAACATAAACGAACACAAATGATCAATATAAATGAGCACAAATGAACATAAACGAACAGTTCATGAACATAAATGAACACAAATGATCAATTAAAGTTATAACAATATAAAACATACTAAAAATCACGAAAAAAAAAACTTACAAAGTGGAGATGGGGATAAGAAATACAACGGCATTGTGGTTTGTCGAGACATATTTAAGGGAGATGGCGGTGCTATGAAGGCTGGAGGCGGGGCTGTGGAGGTGGTCGGCCAGAAATAGAAGAAGGTAGGGCTGTGGAGTGTGGAGAAGAAGGGAGGTGAGGCTGTGAAGTGTGGAGAGTGGCTGATAAGTGATATGGTTAGAATGTTAGGGTTTAAGTTAAGTTTTTAGAACATATGAATTAAGATTCTTAACAAAAGGAAATAAATAATAAAAAATAAAGGTAAGTTTAATTAAACGCATAAACGAACGAACATAAACGAACATAAATGAACGAACATAAACAAACGTTCATGAACATAAATGAACGAACAAAACATGTGTTCATGTTTGTTCGTTTAATTAAACGAACAAAAAATTGTGTTCATTCATTTATTTAAATAAACGAACATAAACGAACTTCTCGACGAACAGTTCATGAACGTTCGGTTCGTTTACAAGCCTACACTGAAGAGGAGAGGATGACATCTTTGAATGTCATGTAAGATTTTATGCTTTGGAATATTAATATATAGATATAATAACCTTTTTCATTTCACAAACAAAACTAATTTATTTCTATTATATAAATAAACCAATATAAGTTTAGACATATGTCATTTACTAGAGTCGTATTTTTTTTCCTGTCTTTTTTTTCTACTTAATTATTGATATTTATCTTTTGATTAAATATGTTATTTCTTTATGACTTACTTAATTGTGGATAAATTTTTAATTAAAAATAATTATTATATTATTAACCAATTAAAGTTGGTAGGTTCAAACTTATCTTAGCTTAAATACTAAATATAAACAGATTACATTTATCAACCCGTGTAATATACGAGATTGTAACCTAATATGAAATAAGAAATTACTTTACTTGATTTTAAGAGTTCTAATATCATTTTACCAATTTCTTAAAGTATTTTAAGAGTTCTAATATCAAAGAGTAGAAAGCTAGAGGAAAACATTTGATTATTATCCAGAGGTTTTTATCACAATCGGATATATATATATATATATATATATATATATATAGGATTATGTTCCTTTATTTGATAAACAAACAAACATGAACAATTTTTTTGTCCATTTAGTTTGAAAGACGAACATGAATGCATGTCTCGTTCGTGAATGCTTGTTTAAGTTTGTTCATTTAAATTCATTTGAGTTCCTTCATTTCCAATCATTTATATTAGTTAGCTTACATTTGTGTAAGTTCATTCATAAAGGTTGTTTATATGTTCATTTAAATATCTTAGGCAAGTTAATGTGTAATGTGACACCCGTCAACGAATCAGGTCAAGATCCGTACACATTATACTTAACCATATCATTTCATGTGCACATTAGCCATTATTAGCACTTACTATACCATTCCCAGCCTAGCAAAACCCTAAACTAGTGCAGAAATTCAATACCTTATCTGTCTACACATACAACACCCAAAATACCCGAGGCAACTGGTGTTGAACAATCAAGCCAATCACACGCTCAACAGAGGGCATCTGGATATCCGATTACTATGTACGAACAAAACAACAATACACGTGACAATACCTAAGTGGGAGATTACTAAAATCCACTCTAAATCCAAACAATTTTCAATATGTTCTATGGGAATAACCCACAAAAATCATGGAACATTATCTAGAATGCAAACATATATTAACATGAGTTAATATCACCCAACAACACATGTTTATCATCAATTAACACATGTATTGACACTATGGGGAATATTATTACAACTACTCATGTTATTAGCACACTAGATCAAATATATACCTATGTTAACACTCGAAAAGATATTCCTATATCAGGGATGACTAGAGATTTTCAATAACATATCATGTACATATATGTAGGTATATACATACAAATATTCGGCCAAACCTATGCGCATACGTGTACCCATTTTACCAATATAAATTCATGGAAGGTATACATATACAATCGGCCACACATCCACGATTTTATAAAACACACACACATGAATGATAAGTTAAGTGGCATATATCTACATAACCATGTGATCCTATCAATGATTGAGACTAGACAATGGATATGCATACATCCACGTATATACGCGTGTGTGAATATATAGATATACATAATTGATGACACAAGTTACACACAACTTACACTAATAAGGGTAAGACACCAAATTCCTTGCAAACTCCTATACAAGTCAACTCATCCTCCTTTGGCTTGTGCTTCTTCCACTCGGCCAAGTACAAGAAAAAGAGTAACATTGTCTTGTTCCTTCCTTACACCAAAATGAGCCTTAACTTCCACACATGGACCCCTTCCCTAGAATTGATCCATTCCCTAATTACACTAATCAACTAACAAACAAACTCTTACACCTCTTTGTCATTCGGCCGAAAGCAACCCTTCACCAAGTCTTCTTGACAACCACTTTATACCATAATAGGACCTTGGTGTATGACAATTCCTTTCCCCATGTGTGATTATAACCCAAAAGATATGGATCATCCCTGGTCCTTTTTCTTCGGCCGAAACACAAACACTACTATAAGTCACTTTCAAATGGATGTCTCAATCTTACACAAAAGAAACACATGAGAACTCTCACGACAACCTCCATGAAGCAAGAACATCCATATATAAACACTAACAAACAATCGGCCCTTTGGAAGCATAGCATGAACAATCACTATCACCCAAGTTAACATCTATTTAGCTTACACTTTTCCTTCCTAAACTAATTTAATCCCTATGCATGTTGACTTACCTAATATGATCCACACTCACATGAATTCTCTTCCCACACCCTAACCGATCGTGTAAAATAGAGGCTCAAAGTGAGCATCAACACTTCACACTAACAATCCACTCTTCATTTCCTTCTTTCTTGGCTTCTGCATTCACCAACCAACCTCACCTTTCTTTTCTTTCGACCAAACACATTAACAAGACCATAACCGACCTCCATCGAGCCACATTGGGATAACAAGGACCATAGAAGGCTAACTAGCATCATCGATTTATCTCAAGCTCTTAACCTTAGGTATGTTTAATAAACTTCTAAAACTTCCTATTATGAATTGGCCCATATCAATACACCTTGATCCATGACCTATGTCCTACACTAATCGGCCACTAGACATGTTAAGAACTAGTGCTTGTAATAAAAAAGATTAATATGATAACTTGGTTTCTAGAACTCAAATTTATGTTAACACGTCAACGTCATACATACACTTACATCACCTACATTGTATTAAAAATCAACTAAGGTGAAGGACCACATAAACCCGAAGCTTAAACAAGCAAAATGTATCGAATGGATACAAAGTTTCGACTTTTTAGATCAAAACATAATGTTTATATGGAGTCGAACCTACTTTACATTTTATAATTGTTCACACACGATTTCAAAGGAACTACACCTACACACACCCATGATCACTCTTTTATACATAAACTGACACGAGTGAGTCGATTACGTTGTGTCAAATAATTGGATTTAAACCAATATGTTATGTTAAAGTTTCGGCTAATGTTACAACATACGTTAAAAAGCTATAACATATGTTAATCATACCTTTAACATTATAATATTAGAACATATGTTAAAACACATATTTCCACGAATCAACCACCTATGTTAAATTAGGGAATATTCTATAACCCATGATGACATGTGGGGCCCGTTTTTGTTAATAATGGATACGTTTTTACAATAAAACGCCCGGAATTCACGAAACCGTACACTTTACAAAGTACACATGAAATACGTAGTAATTGTCACGTACAAAAATTGCTAGGAACATTGATTACAAAAGTTGTTAAGTCAGTTAGATGTATCACATGATTTTTAGACATTGGGTAAATTTCTAGCTGATGAGTGATAATTAATTACCCCATCATGCACGCCTCTAGATCGTTTTTAATGTATGTACTTTGAATCGAGTGACATTTGGTGATTATTGAAATAGATACTTAAATTATGTATGAGTAGAGAAAATAGTCGAGAGACATGAAAAGTTACCATCCTACAATCTTTTTAATCGATAGTAGTTAGATCATTTTTATTTATCTTCAAAATGGATCTTCAATGATTACCTATTGATTGTTTTATTCGATGTCACTCAAGATGATCGATTGTATATCCATAATAAAGATTGAACATGTATACTATTCTTTCACATATGTTGACTTTACACATTATAATTCATCATGACATATCATTTGATACCAATTGGGGTTGTTGTTCTTGTTTTTCGGGTTCACATCGAAGCTTTAGAGTGTCTATGGGAAGTGACAGTTGTACAGAGACTTCACTCAAGCAATAGGTGCACACGTAAAATTGGAAATAGATTTTATGAGTTATTAAGTGCTATTTTTTTACAAACAAAAAAAATTCTGAAAAAAAAGTCTATTCTTTTTATGATATACACAATTTGTCACTCATATTAGATTTGTCTATCTCGAAAAATTCGCGGGGATAAACTAGTTGCATATATATGCTTTATTTCTTATTTATTATCTTTTTATTAAATAGAAATGATGATTTAAAAATTATTATATTATTATTGTTGTTGTTAGAACTACATGGCCGACGTTTTTTTTTTTTTTTGACGTGATCGTATTCCAAAGTTGGGCTTTTTATTAATTAGAAAATAGACTGATGTTTCATACTTAGATAATAACAAGGGCACGTTGACGAGGTACATTTAGCACAACATTTTTTCATTCCTCTTCATTATTTACTCTCCTCTTATATATCACATCACTTTCAGATTCATTGTTCGAAATATAACCTGGTAATGTGAATACACCATTGTGTTCACAACTACATTCATCTATTAACAACAAAAATAAAGTACTTCGATACAGGTTTCTAAATATTTGGTAGCTATTAACTTATCATTTGAACTCACGCGTGTGTGTGTTAATAGTTGAAAAGAAAATAAACAATCTTAAGCAACCTTGGTTTTAAAAAGCGTGAAGCGCACAAAAGCGACGAGGTCTAAAACCGAGGCGCAAAGCGCAGAGCGCAAAAGCGGTGGGCTTTTCGTACGCGAAGCGCAAGACGATTATATAATTTTTTCTATATATGCTATAGGTTTTTAGCATCCTTACCCCAAAATATAGAAATAAATAAGGTTTATATATGATTTAACTTAAATGTATAACCTTTTTAGCTAGATGTATAACACTTTGAAGCACAAAAACACCTCCAGTACAAAAAGCGCGCTTTTCTGCGCTTTTTTTGCCAAAAAAGCGCGCTTTTCTTTCGCTTTTTGCGCTTTTCCTGCGCTTTTTGTACACTGCGCGCCTTGAGTGACATAAGGCGCATGGATCTGCGCCTCAGGTCGCCTCGCGCTTAAGCGCGCCTGAGGCGCGCTTTTTAAAACCCAGTAAGCAACAGATAGAAAAATATATATATGTGAAAGAATATAAAGTTAAAAATTTATAGCTTTATTAAAGTTTGGGATAAAAGGCATGGCATTTATAAAAGTGAACTTTGTTAAAAAGAAGTAAACCTTAATCACACACGTCTGGAATAAGTCTACACATCGATTAAAATAAAAGATGTATACTTAAAGGCGAACCCACCAAGTTGTTTAGACCACACGGTGTGGGGGCTTGAAAGGGGTGTGGCCCCTTGGAACTTGAAGATCTCCACCAGCGTGGGGGCAAAAATGAAGGTGAGATGGATGGTTGTGATTGGTTGTTGGATTATAGATGATTATGCGTGGTTGTTTGATTAAAAGAAATAATAATAAAAACCTCACCAGGCCACCATCACCCCGTGGTTTTTTGGTTTTGGAGAGGAATTCCACATGTCAGTCCATGGCCCCCCTCAAGGGCATAACCACACCGTCTAAGTAGTTAACTCGGCCGAGATATCTATGATATATCACCGATATCTCGGTTATCGGTCATCAACCGATATATTGGTACCGATATTTTGTACCGATATTATCGGCGATATTGGCCAATATTTGACAGATATTTTACCGATATTTGACCGATATATCACCGATATTCCCAATATTGGTGTTTTTCTTCTTGGTTCTTCCATTTTTCTTACTTCTTATAGTTGTTATTACTGTTTTAAGTCTTAATTGTTGGTAGTTAGTGTTTTAAGTCTTAACAAGTTCCCACTTGCTACAATTGTTAGTGTTTTGCAAGTTGTAAAAGGTTAATCTGTTAATGGTAGGAGAGTATATTGAATTGTTAGTGTTAAATTGCTACAAGTATGGATTTTGCATGATATAAAAATTGCCGATATCCCACCTATCTCACCGCGATAACCTATATCTCAAATATCGGTCCTTCACCGATATCCGATATTTTACCGCATTAACTACTTAGCACACCGTGTAGTCTTATGACCCCGTTTAACCCATTTATTATAATCATACAGCTTGTTTGCCGTCGTTATTCAAACTCATTTGACACGTTCAAATAAATAGGTTACACGGGCCGTATTCGGGTTATACAATTTTAAGTGTGCGTCTACTTCCGGTCTAGTTTCCTTCACAATCACATACGAGTTTAACATGCAGCTAAACACCATCATAGGCATAGCCACAAGTATCCAAAGTAAATGAAGTCTTCATTTGCATTTTGTGACATAAATTAGTTTTCACTAGGAATAACTTGAGATTAAACAACAGAGAAAGATTGTTCAAAAAAGGTAGCAAAGTAACCTGGACTAATGCGATTGTTGTCCTCGGCTTTTCCTTATATCAGTTGATGAAATGTCCATTCGGAACTTATCCACAGGTATAGAAATAAACATCTCTTTTAACTCATGAGGGATGTCAAAATCATCCAAAACCTGCAACAATATCATGCTTAAATACCGTTATATAACTTGACAAAATTTGGTGGAAATTATGATTCACATAATGTGGTCTAACCTTAAAAACACCATCCATGTTCCTGCCACCTACGAGGAACGTAGATCCGGTTCTTTTACATCCAAGGAGTGTCTCTATCATGTTCTCATAGCTGCACCATAGTACTTGGGCTGGAAAGAAGTGGAACAAAAATGTAATAAAAATACTAAAACAAGCAAATAAATAATCATAAAATATTCTGACATCAAGTAAAACGTTTCCAGTATTAGTCAAAAAAGTTCTAACATTTATAAGCCTTGCAGCAGTATCAGCACCGATTACAAAAGCACTGCCAGGAAAGAGCTCGGCTTTTTTGTAGAAATATGGCTGGTTTGATATAATCACCGTCTTTCCTGCATTTACACACACAGTTTATACCAACTATTATGTCCATCTGGATAAATTTTATAATGATAATGTGGATCACGTATGCGTTATACATTTATATTAAAGAAACAGATGAACTGGACTCACCAGCTTTTTCAAACTGTTTAACACGGTCTTTAATCTGTGCAACAGTCAGTGGAGGTTTGTCTGCATTTATAGCTGACAACTCGAAGCATGGATACCCGTTACTACAGAGGCTGCATACATTAATCATCTGTTAAATATATTGTTATGGAAAAGGTATTTAGTAAACAAAATCAGGATACTTCCAATTGTCTAAAAGAGTGTTGAGCAGTGTACTTTAAAAAAGTCAACCACAGATCAACATACCTCATGGCAACTTCCAACAGCTTAAGGTGACCGTCATGTAGAGGGTTAAAAGAGCCGGAAAGAATTACTTTCCTTTCTCCACTTGCAATTTGTGTTCCTACAAAACACTGACTTCATAGTATAGATTAACAGAAGACAAAAAAAATCATTTTCAACACTATAATCAGGAAAACACTTATGGACCTTACCACTTGAAAATGGAAAAATTTTGAAACATATTTTGCCATCTATTAGTTGTTCTAGCTCCTCGTCTTCATCAAAGCACTGCTCTCTTATAGCAGGAAGTTCATGTTCCGTCAAATCTGAAACAAACATTGATGAACTTGAAACGTTGCAAGCATCTGCAATTGCCTGTTTCATCAGCAAAAACACAGTTTTAGACGTTTAGTCGTTTATATAAAGAACATAAATAAACCCATAGCCACTGGAAATACCAAAGTTAATTACTATGTGAAACATATAAGCTACATATAAATTACTATATATCAGTATTACGTTGCGGTTAGTCTTAGGCCATTCATGGCACAGTTCGCCTCGATTACATTATAACTATAACAAATCAGTACTTATTGTTTAAATAGTTTCCTGCAACTTACGAGAAAACTGTAAGAAAAGACAATGTAATATTTACTTCTTACCGATATAGGCACCATATTTTTAATAACCATTTCATGCTAAACGCTTATCATTACTTGCCAAAATATGCAATTTTTGAATCACTTATTGCAACAGATTTTATGTGTGTATTTATTTACAGATGGACTTAATTATTGGAATACGTATTATTTCCGATTTGAAATGTCAACGACAGAATTTATTCGACTTCAAAGGCCACAAGTTTTAAAACTAAAGGTAAGGCGCTTGGATAGCAGTACTTGGTAGAAACCTTGGTTTAAAAAATAGCGCCTCGGGCGCGCTTTAAGCTCTTGACGCGTGAGGCTCCAAAAAAAATCGTTTTTTTTGTCAAAAAGCCCTAGGATACATGAAGCTCTTGGGGTGGCGCTTTAAGCTTGGTGCTTGAGGCAGCGCTTCAATGGCGCCTCAGCCCAAAAACCATTTTTTGGGTATTCTATTTAGCCCAACAAGTGAAGTTCTATGTTGATTCGTATTATGGATTGTTCTATGTTGATTATCGTTACGTGCCAATGTATCGATTGTTGATTCGTATCAGCTCGACCCCAACCAGGGGCTCTGCCCCTTGGACCCGCGAGGGGCTGCCGCCCTTTGGACCCTGCTCCCGGGGCTGCCCCGACCCCCGCCAAGGGGACAACCGTTGAGTTGTTTTGGGTTGTTCTATGTTGCTTTTCAAGTATTGATTGTTATATCACAAGCATTGGATAATTGGTATGAATCATATTCGGATGATTTTCAATGATATATTAAGCTGTAGGGACTAGGGAAGGAAAGTTCAAACTCGTTCCTATATTTTGATGTTCTTTTTTTTCTTCTTCTTTAATGTTAAATTATTTAATGTTGTCTTCATCTTTAAGGGTGTTTTGAATTTAGATGACTATGTGCTTGGTCATTCTTATGTTTTGAATGCTTTTTTAAGTGTTTAAGGGTATTTTATAATCATGTTTTTGTGTTTATGTTTGATTAGAAGGTAGAATATGTCATATTGACATATATAAATATTTTTTATTTTTTTTAATGTTAAGCGTCTCGCATACGTGAAGCTCTCGCCTCGCGCTTCGGATTTTGGAACCAAAACGCCTCAGAGCGCCTCGGAGCGCCTCACGCTTTTTTAAACCAAGGTAGAAACAATTGTAAATCTGACAATTCAAATAAACCATCATTCAAAATAGTATTCCAGAAGCAACTGAATTCTATTTATTACATACCTTGAGCAAAACTTGGCTTGATACTCGTTCTTCTTGCTCTCGACTTCTCAGACCCTGCAATGACTCTATTTAAAATCACATAGATCTTTGAAACTTTTCTAATAATCTTAAAATATTATTTCCTATGGTATAAAATTTGGTAAACTTCCAGTTACTCTTGACCAGCAGATGGTTTGGTTTGGTTTGGAAAATAGAACAGGAAAGAAATACTCAAACTGAAACGGCCCATACCACCCCTAACAGAAAATAAACCTTACCTTTGACAAAGTTACTGACGAAGACCATAGACGGTTAGAAGTCCGTGTTGACAAGTAAAACCTACAAATGAAACATGATACTGAATGAAACAGTAACTATAGCACCATGAAGTCAAATTTTGGATGTATATATATAGATGCACACACAATTAAAAGCTTTATCTAAACAGATTACAGAGACATACCTGTGATCCCAAGTTTTGGATGTGTGGTAACCAAAGAACCTGTAAATCCCACACCTACTACAGGAGAACCTATAGAAGAAAAAGCCTATGTATGTTAAAGGCTGTATCATCTGTATGTCTCTAGAAATAAGACTAATCAATAACAGCAAAGCGATAATTTTCCTTGAGGGTTGGCGTGTAGCCTTAGAGGGCAAGGGTTTAAGGATAAGCCGTTCTAAAACTGAGTACATGTATTGTGGTTTCAGTGGTGCTAGTCAAGATGAAAATACTCAAGTTATGATTGAAGGTCAAGTTGTCCCGCAGGTAACTAAGTTCAAGTACTTAGGTTCTTTTGTTCAGAGGGATGGGGAGCTTGATAGTGATGTCACACATCACATACAAGCTGGTTGGTGTAGGTGGAGGGCCACTAGAGGGGTTTTATGTGACAAAAGGTTCCCAAGTAAATTAAAGGGGAAATTTTATAGGGCTGCAGTAAGACCTGCTATGTTATATGGGACAGAGTGTTGGGCCATCAAAAAGACACAAGCTCGCAAGATGGAGGTAGCAGAAATGAAAATGCTGAGGTGGATGTGCGGGCATACTAGGATAGACCGAATAAGAAATGAGGTTATTAGGGAAAGGCTAGGGGTAGCTAGTATTTCAGACAAGATAAAAGAGGGAAGATTAAGATGGTACGGACATGTGAAGAGGAGGCAATTGACGGCCCCGGTTTAGAGTAGTGGAAACCTTACGGTAGAGGGAAAGAGGTGTAGAGGAAGACCCAAATTAACTTGGGTTGAGCGGATTAGGCATGATTTAGTAGAGATGCATCTCTCTGAGGACATGGTCGAGGATAGGGCTTCATGGAGGCACAGGATCAAGGTTAAGGATTTTTAGGGAGGGTTTAGCGTGGTTTAGGAGCTAACACTCGGTCTTGCACTTGGGTTGTTCTTATGGCATATATATATCTTTATTTTAATACGTGACGCTTTCATTGTTTCTATAAACCCAACAACTATGTACTCTTTTTTTTTTCTTTTTCTTTTTTTCTTTTTCCTTTTTTTCTCGATTGTTTGTTTTCGAGCCGGGGGTCTCTCTGGAAGCAGCCTCTTTATCCGAAAGGATAGGGGTAAGGCTTGCCTACATCCCACCCTCCCCAGACCCTACTACTAGCTTTGCTAATTGTGGGATTTACTGGGTAAGGTTGTTGTTTTGTTGTTGTTTGTACTTTTTTATCAGCATAAATTCAAAGTTCTCTTTTATTACATACATCACAACTACTTTTTATAATATGCCTACCAACAAAGCCCCAATTTCGCACCTGACATCGTCTAAATTTAAACTTACTTCATTCTTGCCAACTAAACTGTATACATCATTATCATCGATAGCTATAACATCCAAAATCATCAATCATCCACTTAAAAAACCCATGAGGCTACAAAATCAAGCTTGCTATGATCATAATCACACAATTAATATCACAAATACCTGGTTTTGATAGCTTTAGAGCTCGATTATAAGCAACCAACGCCATATCTTCAGCAGTTTCCTTGCTAGTGAATTGAATAGGCACCTACTAACAAATCAAACCTCAAGCATAACAAAAAAAATACAAAAGTTATTCGAACCTACACGTAGATTACTCTTCGAAATCCAAAAAAAAACAAGTCACACATTCAATACTAGACTTCAATTTATTCATTTAAACTACAATCTTCTAAACATCAATCGCTAACCGGTACGGACACATGACCACCTCGAATTTATCTTTCACTAGTTTCAATAGTTGAATTGTTTCATTTAAGTTATCTTAGTGCCTAGTATGCGTTAAGTCATGTTCCTATATTTACAGCATATTCACGTTAAGTCTTGTTGTTTATCTATTTCTTGGAGATTGACCGTCTCGAATCGGTCTCTATCACTAATTATTTAAATCTAGACATAGATTCATTTCAATATTTCAAATAACACAAAATCAACACACCTTGCCTAGCAAATGGATCATGGACATTCTAGAATAGGGAACAATAACTTCTAGAAGCGTGTTGGAAGCTCCAGGAACTGACGCTAACCAACCTAACACCTGAAATTATTATTAAATTATATAAATGACACATATGTGAGGATTAATAAATAGTATGTGTGGATATATAATAATAATTAGAAAACGACGTCGTTTGGTTGACCTGAGAAGCACCGCCGGAGGAGTAGAGGACGGCTTGAGTGGGAGCTGAATGGATGGCTTCTACTACTGATCGGATCATAGATTCCGTCATCGTGGTTACGTTAGTCTATGTTTGGATCTATTTGTTGTGAATTGTGATGATTGTTGATTTGTCGGTTTACGTTAACGACGTTGTTTATTCGATATTTGGGAAATGTTAGGTTATCCATGGTAAATATTTGTCAAGCAAAGATTCGTTATGCTATAGGCGGATAATCAAGATTAGTAGGAATTAATCGGATTGAGATTTTATATTTAATTTTTGGTTTTATATATATACGTACACATTTTATATGTAGTTTTCTTAAGTAGAAATGTTTTAACCCATTCCTCGACTCTTATCTTTATCTTTGAGTATATAAGATTAATTATCAAAATTTACAGGTTTTGGTCGGAAACGGACTGAAATTTACAGATTTTGGCCGGAATTTGGCTGGAATTGCTAGATAGCCACCGACTAGCGATTAATCCGTAGTTACTCGATGAACCTCTGACTAGCGAATAATCAGGGATTAATGGGACGCTAGGCGCGATTTTTACAACAATGGATGCAGATATCTCGGCAATTTTTTTTAAGATTTGGTCATTTTTGTCATATTTATTCAAAAAGTCTTTTTTCTTTCTTAACTAGACGGTTAGAGTTTGCATTATGTTGTCATTTTCATCAAACGGCTAACTCGGATTGTTTCTTAATGTTAAGCTACGGGCGCTTTAGGCATTTTACCTATTTTTCTGTTTTATTTTTTATATTTTTCTTCATTCTTAATATAACCCGTAACTTATCCATAACAACCATTAACATATGCACCACTACAACCAATCTGTCACTGTCACCACCACTATCAGTCTATCACCCTAACCATGCTACACCACTCCTAACCATGCTACCACCACTATCACCCCTACCACGCTACCACCAAACCATCACTATCACCAATACCCCCCCCCCCTTCTTTTCTCTATCTCAAAATCTGACACAAGCAACATCCCACTACCTCCCTTCCCCACCTCTGCCACTCAACTTGCCACATCACTTCTACCCCATATCAATAAACCATCGTCGCACCACTCCACCCACAACCACCATGCACCACCTACACCCTACAACAATAGAAAAATACCTCCTTGGGCTCAAATGAGGATTAAAGCGACTAGGAGTCGAGCGAAAACTATTCAAGCACCGAGTATTATCTAATGTGCCCCAAAACAAAACGGAGTTGGCCATTTTGATGAATGTGACAACAACAGTAAAAACCTCACAGGTTCGATTGCAAATATTATATTATTGGATGGGTGTGGCAAGCGAAATCTGAAAGACGAAAATGGTTATTAACTCTTAGAATTATTAGTCCTTACAAAATACTCCAAAACTTGTTAAGTTCGTGTCATGCAATCATATCCGTGTATAACATTGTCCGCCTACCCAAAGTAGTAATTTTGGTGATATACAAAATATAGAAATAAAACATTTTTGACATCCAACCTCATTCGTGTGTTTAACATGGAAGGGCTAATTAAAGTGTTAGTTAAACAAACCCCATTCTTGGTCCATGGGGGTGGAACCTTCAGATTTAGCCATCTTGGGCGTTAATATGTTAACGAAGTAGGTGTGAAATACTTGTGCCCCCCCCCCCCCCCCCCCGCGCCGCGTTTGGGTTTAACGGGTCAAAGGTTGGGGAGGTGGCTTTAGCACCCTCGCAACGTATAGCTGTGTCATTGATTTTTTTATGTATCCAAATATAAAAGATTTGATACCTTACTTTGATCTATTTGTATTTAATTTTATACTTTATACGTGCTTATGTACTTTAAGCTCAGTTTTTTAAAACTAAATCGCGCCCAATTCTATAATAATAAGCAAGTTAGTAAGCCAATTCTCAAAATCAATTGTTTTACTTTAAACAGTAGTATAAATCAAGACGTGATAATTTCGACTCAACTATTTGACAGTTAGTATAACAGTTAGTCAGTTGGTCGCAGGTCAAGATGTGGCATTGGTGGCGGTGGCTATTATGACGAAGGTGGTGGTGATGTTTGTCCATGTTGGACATGTATTAAGTTATAAGGTTACTAAAGGACTTGTAGATTAGCAATATCAAGATGTGTAGTAAAGATGTTAATTTAAAAATAGTTTGAAGGTTCGAGCTAGATTCATAGTGGAACACCGGTGTACATTAAGAAGCATGTTTACTAATTGTGCGGCGTTTTAAAATTAGTTATATTATAAAAACAATAATAGTAAGTTACAAGGTTTTAATTATACTAACCCATCTGTTACTATTGTTTTTTAATCTAAATATACCTAAAAGGACTTGTAATATATTTTTTATAGATTCAAATACACTTGTAAACGCACCTTTTTTTCTTACTTAAATCAACAAAATTTCTTGAATAATGGATAATAATTTTCTCTGTGTTATGTTTTTGCCTTGCATATAGCATGTGTTTAATAATGCAATACTCCCAAGTTCTTTTTTCAATTACCCATTGATAAGATTGTAACTCTATTGAAGTTAATACACAAGACAAATTCATTGCAGAAAATCGAAAGACGAAGAGCCTTTTCGAATTGTTTGAAATATCTATCCGATTAGTAAGACGTAAAATGTGCCTATGGCTTCCCAACCGAGCCTTCATGATCCCAACCATAGATAGGATTGATTAGACCGACGTGTTCATAGACCGAAAGAGTGTTTCATCTTGAACATGATCCGAATGCGAGTTACACTATCCACAAATTCCCTGCATAAGTTATAAACTTCTTTTCAACCATGAATATCATAAGTCGTAACCAAATCACCAAATAGATGTTGATATTAAGTTATTAACACTAGTATAAAAACTTGGTATTAGCGGCTGAAATTTTGGACCCTAAAAACAGTCGCAAAAGCTAACGACTGATTTGTGATTAAAGGTCCAAAATTACAGTCGTGAATACTCAGTTTATAGTAGTCTCACATCAGTAGTATCAGATAGATACTACTGATCAAATTTAAAAGAAAAGAAAAACTTACTTCCACGGGACATCACGGCAATTCTCCATTGTTCATTCCTATCTTTATACCACAACAAAAAATCCGAACCACTTTCGAAAGTCGTATACTGCTAGAGATTGTTTTCCTACAAATTTTTACACATATAGTAAATAATAATTATCAAGAGAAACGGTTAAAACGTATAAATATTCACTGTCACACTTTAAGTACTAGTGTAGTATCAAGCATACTAACCAAACATGTCTTCTAGTTGAGTTGCAAGACTCAAGTAACTAGAATGATCAAGAACACATATTTTTCGACCAATGAGTACGCCATCCATGTTAACCTTCACAAATCACTTTGATGTTTGCCCCTTTGGAACATGTTTCTTTCATCAAAAACATTGTCAGTCGTCTTCCTAGGATAAAACGACACCAGTGCCTGGACTTTCGTAAGGGTGCAACGGGTTCCATGCTACCATATCTTGGTAGTCATCTGTGACTAAACGAGTCATATTTTATTAAAGACACAAAAACCAATTGAAGCGACAAATACACTGCTAACCAATGAGATCAGAATATCAGATACAACACTGGGTAGATGGTCTTTAAGGGGGCTAAATATATATAAGAAAATAAAAGTTAAAGATGGATTAAAAAATGTGACCTATAACAGAGGGACTCAAGCGCTTACACTGTACAACCTCGTAGAATGTTAAATACCTTAAACATCATGTAGAGAGAAAACTTGAAGCGATATATAATTAGTTAATTATTCGTACTTGGGGATGTTCGGAAAGGTCATAGGTTGGTGGCTGCAAAACTCTAAGACTAGGCCTAAGTCAATGATGCCACAGTTTCATTGTTGGTTTGATAGTAGAGTGAATGAAGATCAGCTTGGTTTAGTAGGAGGTTGATGATGAGTCTGAAGCCATTGAACGAATAATTGTTATAATGTATGTATGTTTAGATGCTATGAAGCTATAAGCATTAGTAAGGTTGTATATATATACAATAAACATACATATATAATATAAATATATGTATATGTACGGTGTGTCTGTTTCAAGAAACGAGGTTAGGACCAAAAAACTAGTGGTCCATGAACGACGTACGATGGTATTAAACAAATTATGGGTTTGTTGGTCCACTAGCCTCCTCTTCGGTTTTTTATATATATGTTTTCTAAACATCTTCTCTGTGTTTTTTGTATGCTCCTATATATGTCTTTCAATAATTATAGGGTGTGTATCATGGTCCACGTAATTAATTTTCTTTCTTTGTGTCATTCTTGGTTCAAAAAGTGTGGGGAGATTTGATGCGTTTTGATTCAAAAGCTTTTGTTTGATGCGCCAATGCGATTTGTAGATAATATTTTTATTTGTTTACTTTTAAACATTTAAATATAATATATCCTCATCATATCTAATCAGATTTTTGTTAATCAATGGTCGCATTTGCCCAATATTGAATTATTCATATTTGTTCTTCCACTTTAGTTATATTAGGTTAATCATTGCAAAGTTTACATTTCAAAGATCATCGGCTTCAACTACTTCATCCCGACAGTGACAAAACCAGATCTTTTAGTCGCGCGTCTATTATAATTATATTATCTACTAATCACAACTACATTCATGTTTGTATTAATATAAAGTTTATATCTATATCTAAAAATCAAACAAATTCCGGTGATCAGGGGTCAGAGGACCCTCTGACGCCACTTTGGTTCCATCTGTGACTTCATCACACGTCAACTACCCTTCCCTCTAGGCTCTAACCAATCCAAGATTTACTACAATAACTAGCGATTTTATTATACTTTCCAAGAAGATTCGAACTCATATGACTCTTATTGTTATCTTGAAAGAAAAGTTGTCGTTGAAACCAAATACAAGAATCTATGCATCATATTTGTGAAGCAAAATCCAAAGCAACTTTTGTGCCCATCCTATGTTGTTATTTGATGTTTCGATTTTTCGATCCATGCATGTAAGTAATTGCAGGAAAGAACATAACTTTTTGAATAATTGGTAATGGGATAAAGGGTTTTGTGCCTTCCATGTTCCCTTTCTTTTATCTTATTTCAATAACTAATTGTGGGTCCATGGTACATCCTCTCACGTAACATGTCTCTGTTACGAAGATTTACATATGAGTGTGACAGTACAAATTATTATACCACAATATGTCAATAAATTTGTCTAACAACTTAATGAGTGACA
>JAUTDX010003661.1:0-52949 GCA_030844895.1 Ambrosia x helenae | reverse complement strand
TGTGTTGGATCAAGAGCATGCACAACACACGAATTAACAAGAATAAATGGATCAACTTCAAAGGCTTTTATTATTGCTTATTTGTGAATTCAAAACAAGAACTTAGCCTGCCTTTTATAGGCAAGGAAACAACTGACGAAAAGCATAAAACCAGGACAAGCTAACGACTAGAAATTCAAATAACAACGTTAATAAAGAACAAGTAAAAAGCCTGAAAGATAGGTTGACCCAAAACTGATTATTGACCCAAACTGATTATCACGTGCATGCTGCATGGAGTGAGAATCACATTTTCAATACCCTCCTTGATTCGAACTCTTGCACTCCCATTCTGAACCTGAAGTACACAAACTTATCTTTTGAGAGTGCCTTGGTCAAACAATCTGCAATCTGTTCTTGAGTACTGCAAAACCTCAGCTGCACCTTTCCTTGATTCACCATATCTCTAATAAAATGATACTTCAGCTCTATATGTTTAGCTTTCCCATGCTGCCCTGGAATTTTTGACAGATTGATAGCTGATTGACTATCACACATAATTGTTATGATGAATCTTCAAACACACCCAGATCTTTGAGAATTCTACTGATCCATATACCCTGGCAAGCTGCTCCTGTAGCTGAAATGTATTCAGCTTCTGTACTTGATAGAGCCACTGTGCTTTGTTTCTTTGAGCACCATGACACTGCTCCACTACCAAGAGAGAACACATAAGCACTAACACTCTTTCTGTCATCAACACATGCTGCCCAGTCACTGTCTGAGTGACCCATTAATTGAATATGCTCAGTTTTCCTGTACCAAATACCAAAACTGATAAGTGGCAGCTATGTACCTAACACTTTTCTGGCTGCCCCTGCATGATTCTTGGAAGGAGACTGCATATATCTGGAGAGAACACCAACTGCATAGCAAGTCTGGTTTGTATGAGTTAAATAGATCAGACCTCCAACCAGGCTTCTATACTTTGTTTCTTCCACCTTATCTTCACCATCATCTCCTAAAGCTTCTCATAAGGACTCATAGGAATATCATCAACCTTGCAATCTTTCATTCCAAATTTAGACAACAGATTAAGTGCATACTGTTGTTGTGACACAAAAATTCCTTCTTGAGTTTGCTTCACTTCTAAACCAAGAAAATATTGCAGGAGCCCGAGATCAGTCATCTCAAATACTTGCTTCATACCATTCTTGAACTCATTGATCAATTCATTGCTTGGAACTAGTACATATAATGTCATCCACATATAAACATACATAGATGACATCAGTGCACTGTGTTTGACAAATAGAGTCGGCTCATTTGGACTTTTTTGTGTAACCATTGCTGCAAAATACCCTTCAATCTTTGCATACCAAGTTCTGGGTGCCTGCTTTAAACCCATACAAAGCCTTTTGTAACTTGTAGACTTTCTCTTCTTGCCCTTTGACTAATAACCTTCTGGTTTCAAACATATATTCTCTATGAGATCTCCATTCAGAAAGGCTGACTTGACATCCATTTTGATGTATCTTCCATCCTTTATGGCTTGCAACAGCTAAAACAATTCGTAAGGTTTCAAACCTTGCCACAGGGGAAAAGTTTTCTTCATAATCCACTCCATACTTTTGAGAGTATCCCTTGGCCACCAATCTTGCCTTGTGTTTCACAAGCTTACCATCAGACCCATACTTTGTCTTGTAGAGCCATTTAAGCCCAACAAGATTCTTTCCGGCTGGAAGTGACACTAGTTTCCAAGTGTCATTTTTATTAATGGCATCTAGTTCTTCTTGCATAGCAGTCTTCCATTCTCTTTTCTTTGCTGCATCAGAATAATTCAAAGGATCTGAAATAGACAAGGCAAATTGGCAACTTACATAGTTTTCAGGGATATCTTCCATCTCTTGAGTGCTAGCATAAAGATCTGCCAATGATCTGACTTTCACAGGAGTAGGAACTGATTCAGAAGTAGAAGCCTCACTGCCTGAGCCTTGATGACTTGAACTGCCTTTGAAGTAATGCCTCCAGGAGAAACTACATTGTTAGCTTCTTCATTAACCACCTGAGTTTCAATTAGTTCTTCAGGAAATGGATCTGCATACATACGATCATACAGTTGCTTGTCTGTCTTGTACACATCTTCCCAATCCCATGAGCTCTCTTCAACAATAGTTATGTCCCCAAATCTCTTTGTTCAAACTTCTTAGTGCTAGGATTGAATAGCCTATATCCTGTTCCATTGTAGAATACCCAATAAAGATCATTTTGTTTGATCTATCATCAAGTTTTCTTCTACCAGGACCAAGTTCATGACCGTAGGCTAAACACCCCAAACACCTTCAATGATGTAACATCAGGCTTATGTTAAACCAGACCTGATATGGAGTTTTTTTCCTTCAACTGCAGAAGTTGGAGCCCTGTTAATAATGTAGATAGCAGTAGCAACTCTGCTTCTGCCCAGAAGAAAATTAGGAAGACTTCTTCTTTCAGCATACTTCTTGCCATTCCCATAACAGTTCGATTCTTTCTCTCAACTACCCCATTGTGCTGAGGGGTGTAAGCTTTCTGATAGTTCTCTTTCTTATGCCATGTTCTTCACAAAAGGAATTGAATTTCCTTTGATACAAACTCACCTCCTCTATCTGTTCTTAGTACTTTAATGGGACAGTTGCTTTGCTTTTCAACAAGAGCTTTAAACACTTTAAATCTTTCATAAGCATCAGATTTTTTAGTCAAAAAAATACACCCAGCACATTCGTGAAACATCATCAACAAGTAAGAAGTAGTATAAACTTTTGCCAAGACTAGGTACCTGCATTGGACCACACAAGTCGGCATGTAACAAGTTCCAGCTTTCTAGTTGCCTCCATGATGTTGACTTGAATGGTAGCCTTACTTGTTTGCCTAGAATGCACCCTTCACACACTAACGGACCCTTGATCCTGGGCATTCCTACAACCATCTGATTCTCATATAATTTCTTTAAGTCATTCCAATTAACATGACCATACCTTTTATGCCATAACTGCACACACTCAGTCTGGTTAGTAGTTGCCTGCTTAGTTTGAGAGGCATCTACAACAAACATATTATTACTGGCAACTGGAATCTTCATAACTTCCATTCCTTGACCACTGATGGTACATTTCCCAGATTCAAACAACAAGGTGTAACCTTTCTTCATAAGTTGACCAACACTTAAAAGATTATACTCCAGAGAAGGAGCAAAGTACACATCAGACAAGAGTTTGTGAGTTGTTGATCCAGTATTGATTTTTACTACACCTTTACCCCTTACAGCTAATGTTTGCTTGTTTCCCAGTTGGACATCTAGTTTAAATGTCTCATCTAATTGAACAAAACTGGATCTTGCTCCTGTCATATGGTTTGAACAACCTGAGTCCAAGAACCACAGGTTGTTTTCCTTATGAGCAGGAGTAGTGTTGGTCATTAGAGAGAAAGGAACCTTACAACATTTAGTAAATGCCATGAACAAGTGCTGCTCTTCATTGTTGTCTCCTTGTTCACCTACATCAGCAGCAACATTAGCTTGAGGGTCCTCATTGTACCAGCAGTCTTTTGACATGTGACCATATTTTTTGCAGGTATAGCACTGTGGCACTTTGCTTCTGTCAAACATTCTTCCTCTGCCACGTCCTCTTGAGCCTCCACGTCCTCTTCCACGTGGAATAAAGGATCGATTGCTTTCTACAACCTGTAGAGCATGTTCTTCATTTCTTTCAGTTTTCTCTTGAGATCTGCCATTTAATCTTTCTTCTTGTGACTGCAAGGACCCCATCAACTTGACAGGTGATAATTGAGACAGATCAAAAGAGACTTCAATTGAGGGAACAATGTAATCAAATCTGGGTGACAGGCTACGTAGAATTTTCTCTACAATAGTCTGATCAGCAACCACCTCTCCATAAGCTCTCTTTTGGCTGACAATACTCATAACCCTGGAGAAATACTCTCCTACATTTTCTGATTCTTTCATTGAGAGATTTTCAAATTCTCTCCTTAATCCTTGCAGTTTAATGGCTTTGACTTGAGCATCACTTGATACTCCATTTTCAGGATCTCCCAACTTTCTTTAGATGATTCAGCAGCAGCAATTCTTGAGAAAAGGTGATCATGTACAGCCTGCTGGATGATGGCCATAGCATGAGCATCTTTCTTTTTGGTAGTCTTGAGTTTGTTCGCATCAGGTTCGGCTTCATTTACTCCTTGTTCAATCAGATCCCATAGATCTCGAGACTTAAGAATGGTTTTTAGGCGAATGCTCCAATGTTCATAACCCTCACCCTTAAAGACAGGGATTGGGGTTGGAGCAGTAGGTAAGGTACTGGTTTGTTCGGCCATGAGGTAGTGAGAATTAAGGGATGATTGAAAGTGAGGGACTCTAGCTCTGATACCACTGTTGGATCAAGAGCATGCACAACACACGAATTAACAAGAATAAATGGATCAACTTCAAGGCTTTTATTATTGCTTATTTGTGAATTCAAAACAAGAACTTAAGCCTGCCTTTTATAGGCAAGGAACACAACTGAAAAGCATAAACCAGGACAAGCTAACGACTAGAAATTCAAATAACAACGTTAATAAAGAACAAGTAAAAAGCCTGAAAGATAGGTTGACCCAAACTGATTATTGACCCAAACTGATTATCACGTGCATGCTGCATGGAGTGAGAATCACATTTCAATATACTGAACAAATAAAGTCCAGTTAAGTTTGTGAGGTTACCTATGCTATATGGGATCTGACCAGTAAGACTGTTATAGATCAACCAAAGCACACCCAACGATCTTAACCTTCCTATTTCTGATGGAATTTTCCCTGAGAAATTATTATTGGCCAGTAATAAATTTCTGAGATTAGGACATGTTCCCGATGCTGGAAGGAATGGAACCATAGAGCAAGTTAAATGAAAGATCAAAAAGTTTCAATATTTCGTAGTGGCCATGTATCAAGATCATCAAGTGTACCTGTTAAGTTTACATTTCGCACTGTGATGTTTCTTACAACACTTCTGCAGTTGCAGTAGCGTTACTGCAAGTGATTCCGGTCCAGTTATTATGGCATGGGTTGCTTCCAACCCATGATGAGAGAGCTGATTGGCTTTGCTCATCAAGGCTGGCTTTCCATTTCAAAAGAGCAGATGCAAACAGTTGTTGGTGTAGTGGTTGCAAGTGAAGGAACACACAAAAGATTATGACAAGATAATAGTAATACTAATGCAATGGAGTGGGACATGAAAGATCGTATAATTAGAAGGTTACCAAATGATATACCTCTCATTTATGAACGACAGAAACAAAGAGTTGAGATTTGTAAAGACTTGCTTTACTAACCGAGAATAGATGTTACTTATATAGACAAAATAATTACACATTTACCCCCTAAGGACCTATCACTTCATCAATATAACCCTTTACATTGTCTTGTCTGCAAGTTGTTAGTTTGGATTTAACCTTTCAGTTGTTCTCAGCTTGCATGATAGTTCCGTGATTCTTCTAGCATAATGAACCTTGCCATTAACCTTTCAATAGCGGCGGTTGCTCTTTGTACGATTTAACCCCCACCGTTTGATCATATTGCCATTCAACAGCCAGATCAAGTGGTCACACGGATTTAAGCAATAGCGGCGACCTAGGTCGCGTCGCTGCTACTGGTGTCGCCGCTATTGCCTAAATTTCTTATAGTGTAATTTGTCAACACTTAGAAATAGAATAAAAAGTTATTGACGATCAAACACACAATTTGAAGAGTAAAAGTACTATCAACAATGACTATGATTTAGCTTGTGAAGAAACAACGAGTATGACTCGGGTACAATGAGGGATGGCTACTCGTGTTCACTACATGATATAATCCTTAGCTCACAACGAGACTAGATCCGTGGCCCGTTAGCTAAAGAAAGAGTCAGAAGTGACACACAAATACACAAGATATAAGTGGTTCGGTCTCGTTGACCTACGTCCACTGAAAAAGGTAGTCTTTATTGCTTTGAACGATTACAAATATAAAAACGAGATACAAGTGTATTACGTGTGTGTGTGTGTGTGTGTTTAAGTGGTAAATTGATCGACCTATCAAAAGGAGGCGAAACCTTCCTTTTAATAGAGGATGCATGGGCCGGGTGTTTGCGGCCCATTTCAAGCGCAATGGGCTTGGGCCTGTCTTCCAGAGGCCCACCCAGTAAGGTTTCGGATTGTAACAATTATAACTAAGGTAGTAGCTATCTCCGGGATCCTATTTATACGTTTATGCTACTGATTTGTTAAGACCATAGGACGACATCCCCTGTCACGGACCTTGGATATTAGGATATAAATAGCGAATTAAGGACACATTTTAAAGACTCGGCGTGCAACCTAACAGCCCAAATACTACAACCGATCAAAATCCTAGTGAGGCAAGGAATCACAATGACAGATAAATTGATCAAATTAATAGCAAAGTTTATTCAAATCCACACAAGTAGTCAAGCTATGCTAGTACATACAATAATCATAACACAATCAATTACCAAAAACTAATAAATATTCACCCGGGAGAAGCTACTGTGAGGAGATTAGCCCCGCATGACGGTGCCAAAAGCTTCAAACATGTTGTTTCTTGATTCCATAGCTCTTAGAATGATCCTTGGAATGAAATAAATTTTGGTAAAGTTTTGGGTCAAAACCCGTAGCTGAACGTTGTCTTCAGTGGGTTTTGCGAGTGTATTAATGAAGTGGGCGAGTGCAGAACAAGCTGGAAAGCTTGACATCCTGAAATCGCATTACTCTGCGTCGCGGACCGAGCTAGGTAAGGGATTCCTAGGCGGTCCGCACCAGGGTTAAATAATAATTTTGATAATTAACCACTCGGCGCGGACCGTGCCAGAGTTTATAAAACTCCCAGGCGGTCCGCGCCAGAGGTTCGTGTAACGAAACTTGATTTCGATGTCGTTTTCAACCGTTTCGTGTACCGATTCCCGTTCTAGCTCGGATATTCTCGCTTAAGACTTGTAAATTCATCGTTTTAGCATATTCTTTGTCTTCTTTATCATTCTCGTTATTGCAGCTAATTCCCGGATAAACTGTAAACAAATACACCAAAAACATACCAATTAAACTATAAAGATGTGGACCTTTCGCCTCACATCACCTACCCCTTCAAGTCCCCCCAGTCCAGTGTCTCTTCAGGTCTTGCTAAGAGGTCTAGTGGGGCGTTGGACTAAGTTGTTGCGCCAGGTGGGTGAAGGCTCATCCACATTTTATGTTTAAGAAGTGCTCATTGCAGCTCTTTAAAATATATCAAGATAAAAGTGGACCTTTGTCTTTCTTTTTAATTCTTCCATAGGTTCCTTTACACTCTGTTCTAGAGTTTCATTAAAGGATGGAAGAGAAAGGATCTTCCTCCTCTTCCTTTCTCTCCAATTCCTTCCAAATTGGAAAGATTGAAAATCATCCTAAAAACCTCTTTATTATCCCTCTCATTCCCTCCATTTCCCTCCTACAAAAAACTCTGGACACATTTTCCTTTCAAATCCTTTCTCTTCCATCTTTTAATGAAACTCTGAACAAAGTTTTGCTTCAGGAGGATGGAAGTGTATTTTCCTTTGCTTTATCATTATTTACATTCGTTTCTGTGCTGACCCCTAGAGAGGAATCGAGCGGAGAACGTCTTGTTTATTTACGTCAAACCAGAGCCAAGTGATGAGTGGCAGTCTGGTTGTTGAAAGTGTAAATCCGGCGGTTTTGATTTACGTCAAACCAGCGCCAAGTGATGACGTGGCAGTCTGGTTGTTGAAAGTGTAAATCCGGCGGAGAACGTCTTTTTGATTTACGTCAAACCAACGCCAAGTGATAACGTGGTGGTTTGGTTGTTGAAATGAGTTAATGCGCAGCCAAAGTTGTATTAAATATTGGAATGATTGGAAGTAAATGCGCTGAGAATTTGAAAAGTTGCCATGAATTCGGGGAAATCAAGGAGTTGTGTTAAGAAAGCCGAGGTGGTTGGAGGACGTGTCAGTTGACAACTATGGTCTACAAGCACCAGCTATGTGTATGTAATACTTCTCTGTACCTCAATTGTTATATATAGTAATATACAAAACAAATTTGTTTAGAATGCCAAACTCGCACGCTTTCCAAATCTATTTCAAGAAATTACCCCAACTGTTTACTACAAGACTACAACCCACGCTACTAGAGGGAAAACACCTTAATATGCCTCGTTGGTACTGCTAGCTATAATTAATTTGGTATGCAAAATACATCTATACATCTAATAAACGAAAGTCAATTTTGACACATGGCACTCCAACAATGCACCTTCAATTCCCTCTCCTTCCCATATTGTGCCACATGGCACAACAATAGAACTTATAAAATTTTCTTTTTTTTTTAATCCAAAATTGAATTAAAACATAAATATGGTCAAAATCTGTCAATTAATAACCTTCCTAATCTCCTTAACTGATCTCAATCATTAACCCTAATCAAAACCCTGCCTCTCCATCAACGATCTCAATCAATACCAGAGGAATACTCCATCATCGATCATCCATCTCCTTCTTATCCTCTCCTTCAAGGTATCTCTCTTCCATTCTTCTTTAACACAGACGTCGATCAAGCATCTCTGTTTTTGTTTTCGGTTTTTTTTCCTGTTATGATTATTAGTTGGGTGATTAGTGTTTATCTGTTTTTGTTTTGACTGATTTTAATGATTTTTGTTTCAAATCTTGATTAATTGTGTATTATTGTATGCGTCTAATAATTTTTCAGTTCATGGTTCTCATGGTTTTTCATACTGATTTTATTACTTAAGGTTTCAATGTTTATGTATTGTGTGTTGTTGTTTATGTTTAGTTAGTCTTTAGATTTAGGGTTCAATGATTTCCGATCAAAATTGTATGTGTTAGTGCGATGATTGTTTTTCTTTATTTGTTTTTAACTGATTTTAATCACTTATGTTTCAATGCATGATTTAGTTTTTTAGAATTGTTTACTAATAATAATTTTTCAGATTTATGGTTCATGGTTTTGTTATTTTTTCAAACTGAGATTAATAGTTTCGGTTTCAGTTTTTATGTATTGTGGATTCATTGATTAGTTTTAAAACTGTATTTTCTTTATTGTTGATTCATTGATTAGGTTTCAATGTTGATGTATTGTATATCGTTGATTCATGTTTGAATCTTTACCTATAGTTGATCCATTGATTAGGGCGATGAATGATTGACTTTCTTTGTTTCAAACTGATTTTAATCAATTCTGTTTGAAATCATTATTTATTGTTTCTGATGAATGGGATCATGTATTTTAAACTGATTTTGATACATTAGTTTTCAATTTTGATGATTTGTGTATCATGCTATTTGTTTTTGTCATAACAAGATTCACTTGGTCATCCAATAATATTAATATCAATCCTTTTCTATTTGTGTTTTTTACAAATACAGGTGCATTTCGGTCGTGTGACAATGGTTTATGGTTTTTGGGTAAAGTCGGAAAGTAACCATCGTGTTTTTTTGGTAAGAAATCTAACATTGTTTACCATTTGTTTATTATCCAACTGGTTTAGATGTTAGATGTTAGTCTGTGGTCAAATATGAGTCAACTGTTGTTACTTATGTAGATGTCAAACAAATATGAGTCAACTGATTTATATGTTAGATGTCAACTGATTTAGATTCATGTTAGTTTCAGCTACACAAATGGGTCATATGTGGTCAAATATTTAGACTACACAAATTGGTGATATGTGGTCAAATATTTATACTGCACAAATGGGTCATGTGTGGTCATCAGTCTCAACTGCACCAACTGGCCAAATATTTAGACTGATACATGCTCAACTACACAAATGGGTCATTTAGAGTGTTACATACTCAATTAGTGGCCATTTAGACTTTGTTTACCTTATGAGGTCAAACTGTAGTTAAATGGTCTTTAGTTGCCATATGGGTCAAATGTCATTTACTTGCCATTTACCATTTAGAACAAATTAGTCATATGCCATTTAATGGTCATTTAAAGTTTGTTGACTTTATACGGTCAAACTGTTAATTCAGTTACACAAAACAATATTGAAGTAAACTCTCAAAACATAATACTTCATTACATGGTGCAAAACTTGAGAGTTCAATACATTACATAACATAAGTTGCTAACATTAATCCAACTGATTACCTTTTGTTTATTATCCAACTTAGTACCATACGTGAAATAATATCAACCTTTATTTGTATTTGTGTGTAGCCGTTACCTGCTGAGTACAGTGATTGGATTAAGAATTATAATTATCCAATTGGGAATACCAAAATTCGCACCTTGGATTCTGAAATATTTGACATTAAGGTTTTGAGGTATGGTGGAAAGTATTTCTTCTTGTAAGTCCAAGATCTTCACTTCCAGGTATCAAACACACACACAATCAAAGGCGGAAACAATGATTATATGTAAAGAACAAAGAAGAACTTTGAATCGAATGATTTTATTGATCAAAGTGCACACGAGTTCTATGACTCGTCTGGTACACCTACTAGCCGAGAATAACAAGCACAAAATAACAAGTGACTAGCCAACACAAACTGATCAAGCAAACCCCTATTTATAGTCACATAGGGCGGTTTGCCATACAAAAGGCCTTTAGCAGGCCGAACCCATTACTAATACATGTAAGCCCAAACCAAACGCAAACCTTTAATTATATGGCCCAACAATATCCCCCTAGGTTTGTGTTTGGTACACCTAGTAGTTACTGTGATCTTTTCCTGCGTTTCTTCAAACTCTTCTTAGTGTTCTTCAGAATCCGCTTCCACTCTTCAGGTGACTTTCCAACATGCTGACCAAACAAAGCAGTCTCAACTCTTCCTCTCTTGTCAGACGCCAACCCAAAGTTGTTAATTTGAGCAACTGCACTAGTGAAAGATTTTGCACATACTTCATATTTAGGATCACATTGAATTTGATGTCTTGCCAATACCTCAATATCATCAGAATGCAGCGACATCAAATCCTTGGCATCACAAATTCTAAACTCGTCAGTATCACACACTATGACTGCTGAAGCCGAAGTTGGATCATATACCCAGAAGTTCATATCTTTCAGACACCCTTTGTCCATAGGTCTGCTCAATGGAATAGTCTTCAGCTTATCCGTAGGTGGCCATTGAACCGTCTTGAATGGTTTACCCTCAGCATCCAACAAACCTTTGTACTTAACCAACATTGAGCTAGCGGTTTTCATATCCTTGAAATTCACCTTAGCTTGCTCCTGAATCCTTTTGTGGAACGTGACCCCAATCTTGTTTCTTGGATTTCTAGTCTGATTAATAAACGGAGCTCTTGCAAGTTCTGTTAAGTCAATCTTGGTCCAAGAGTTGAAAGCAGATGTAGAAGCGTAATACTCAACTGCTCCATTCTTCCTATGCACCACAAACACACCTGATTTCTTCCTTGACTTTGATCCAGACATGATGATCAAATACTGATAAACCGATTGAGACTATGTGTGTGTGTGGATGTGTGAATAGAGAGAGAAAAAGAGATGATATATTTTTGAAAAACTTTGTAAAAATTTTTTCGAGGAGAGGTAAGAAAACAAAAAGGCGGCTGACTTTGCCCCCTTTTAACCTTCGAGATTTTGTGTGGCCCACCATACATGTGGTGGGCCCGGTTCTAATACCCATCCCCATAAATGTTCTTTCCAATTTTAAAATGAATTTCAAAGACACGGGTCCAAATCCGATTGTGAACTGGTCAAAATTTTTAAGAAAACAAAATTAAAAAATAAAAAATAAAGAATAAAATAAAATTAATGATAAATACCAAACTAGTGTAAAATTTTTGCCTACGAGATCAAATCACCAAGACTTAGGCCAGGCTGCACTCATCAACACTGATCTACTCAAGCTGATCTAAGCAATTGCCAGTATTTTTGTCCGCTTAAACTTATTCCTTAGGCCTTCTTGTGTGACGATCAGTGATGTCTCTTTATTATGTTTTTCCATTTTTATTAAAAATACTCAATCAAGACACCATCAAATCCTAGAACCACAAATGGTACATTCTATCATGCAAGTAGTTTCCCTACCACATATTTTCACAGTATCTGTTCTAGAATTCTGAAACCTTGACTGGGACTGGATTGAGAAAAGAATAGAATAGATCAACAAGAGATTTGGTATAATGCACAAGTCAGATGATTTCTCAAATAACGAAGGCTTTGGGTTTTGGACTCTAGAGGGTCTCTTTTATGACGTCCTGACTGTGTCCAGGTCAGCATATATCTGGATGCAGCAGAGGGACAATCAGGATATCTTTGGACACAAGGTCTCTTTTTGGTGAGAATGATCTACAGCACGACAACAAGGAACTAGGTCAGCATATATCTGGATGCAGCAGAAGTCCTTGTTGCCTAGCATCTCCAGGTCTTTGTTGACACAAAACAGAGGAGACACATGAGTTAAACAGAAAAGGTTTCAGACCTAGACCACAGTGTTATGCTTTGGGACATCACACAAGCATTCAAATAGAAATTGTACCAGATTCCAAGTGATGTTCCTAACTGAGGTCGTCTATTTAATTTCAGTGCTTCACTAGATCATTTACTTTTCAGCCATCAGGACTAAGCCTACCAGCATATCACAATAGAGCCAAAACTTTTTCAATACTCGTCTTACATGAGACAGCAGCCTTTATCCATTTGTGAAAACTCATTTCATTTCTCGCATGACGGCAAGATACTGAAAAGACACTATTTTTGAGAATTTTTTTTTTTTTTTTTTTTTTTTTTTTTTTTTTTGTGAGGATATACATCCCCCTAAATTTGTGCTTGAAATTTGAGAAAAATGTAAAGAACAAATTTACAATTTGAGAAAAATATTTTTGTTATTGACCAACTCAGTCCTCGAAATGGACCATCCTGAGCAGTTCCAAAAGTGTTTCAAAACGAGCTCGATCAACCGGTTTTGTAAAAAGATCTGCGACATTGTCGTCAGTATGAATTTGTTCGGGAACAATTAAACCCTGGTTGAAAGAGTCGCGGATAAAATGCTCTTTGATGGCAATGTGCTTGGTTTTAGAAAATTGAACTGGATTTTTCACAATTTGGATAGCTGCATCATTATCACAATAAATGGGAGTTAGAGTGAAATCCAAACCGTAATCCACCAGTTGGTGTTGCATCCAGATCACTTGAGAGCAACAAGCTGACGCGGCAACATACTCCGCTTCTGCTGTGGAGACAGAAACTGTTTGCTGCTTCTTACATTGCCAGGCAATAAGCCGGTCCCCCAGAAATTGACATCCAGCAGAGGTGGATTTCCTGTCAATATCACAGCCTCCAAAATCGCTGTCAGAAAAAGCAAATAAATCAAATGGAGAATCTCTAGGATACCACAGACCGAATCTGGGTTTCCCCTTAAGGTATCTAAAGATTCTCTTAACAGCATTTAGATGAGAGAGTTTAGGATTAGCCTGATATCGGGCGCATTGACACACAGCGAACATGATGTCAGGTCTGCTGGCAGTTAGGTACATTAGGGAGCCAATCATGGAACGATACAGTGTTTCTCCTACATTTTCGCCTTCCAAGTCTTGAGTTAGACCTGGTCTCTCTGACATAGGGGTCTGTGCCGGCTTGACATCCTTAAAGTTGAACTTGGCAAGAATATCATCCACATATTTGCCTTGATGAATGAGGATCCCTTCTTCATTTTGACGAACTTGCAGACCCAAGAAGAAAGTCATTTCCCCAAGAGCACTCATCTCAAACTGCTTTTTCATTACGTCTTCAAATTCTGTGCACAGGGCTGTACTAGTAGAACCAAAAATGATGTCATCCACATAAATCTGCACCAGAATCTGATCATCATCAACTCTCTTGATGAACAAGGTTTGATCAATTACACCACGAGTGTACCCATTTGCAAGCAAGTGTTCAGTCAGGGTAGCATACCAAGCACGTGGTGCCTGATGCAACCCATATAGTGCTTTGTCCAATTTGTACACATGCTCAGGGTATAGTGGGTTTGTGAAACCCGGTGGTTGACCAACATATATCTCTTCTTTCACAGCTCCATAAAGGAAAGCGGTCTTAACATCCATCTGATAGACTGTGAATCCCATAAAGGAGGCATAGGCAAGAAATATTCGAATTGCCTCTAGCCTAGCCACGGGAGCATACACTTCATCATAATCCAATCCTTCAATCTGTCTGAATCCTTGTACGACCAGTCTTGCTTTGTTGCGAACAATCACCCCGCTGTCGTCCCGTTTATTTCGATAGACCCATCTTGTACCAAGAGGGCGTTTACCCGGAGGCAGTTTTACCAATTTCCATACCTGAAGCTTCTCAAATTGATTAAGTTCATCTTGCATCGCATCAACCCAGCTCGGCTCCTGCAAGGCCATTGTAATAGTTTTTGGTTCGATCTGCGAGATGAAACATGAGTACAGACATTTATTGATGTTCCCAGTTTGACTTCTTGTCAGGACACCTGCATCTACTGGACCAATGACATTCTCCAAAGGGTGATCCCTCTGAATTATTGTAGGAATCGCCACATCAGGAACCGAAGAATCATTGTTGGTGACAAGTTCCTCAGCATCATCAGAATCATGTGGTTCTGCCGTACACTCAGGAGGTATGGGATCATGGAATGCAGGAGATAGATTAGCGGAAGAAAGATCTTCGTCATCTAATTCCAACATAGGATCAGTCTGATTTGCATCAGGAACAGAAACTGAAGGAATCAGAGATGGGGTTTCTTCAGGTGAAACATTTGAAACATGAGGAATGTGCTGTACCAACGGAACACGAGATAATGTGGGAGAGGATGTAGGAGCAACATCCCCCTCATCTGCTGCAGTATCATTCAAAGGAGATGAGGTGAGTGTAGATGATGGACCTGCAGAACCTGTGTCATTATCAACAAACAATTCATCAAAAAGCTTGAAAGATCGAAAGAGACTTTCATAATCGAATAACCAGTCAGGTCCCACTCTTGCATCAGTTTCATTTTCTTCTAGCCAACGCACGTCGAACGACTCTACGATTTGTTTAGTTTTCTTATTATAAACACGATATGCAGTCTTGCCGGCATAACCAACAAAATAGCAATCGTCAGCTTTTGCATCAAATTTTGGTGTAGCCTCCAGATGCAGTAGAGTGCATGGACAGCCAAAAGCACGAAAGTGCTTGACAGAAGGTTTAGCTCCAAAAAGAACTTCATAGGGTGTTTTCATTCGTGCTTTGTTAACTAGAACACGGTTTTGCACATAACAGGCCGTGTTTACAGCCTCTGCCCAGAAAAAGGTTGGCAGTTTTGAATCACACAGCATAGTACGGGCTGCCTCAATCAGAGTGCGATTTCGTCGTTCTGCCACTCCATTTTGTTGTGGTGTCCTTGCTGAACTGAATTGTCTAGCGATCCCCTTCTGAGCACAGTAATGATTCAGTTCTGCATTCTTGAATTCAGTTCCGTTGTCGCAACGGATTCCCTTCACCTTCATATTGGTCTGATTCTCCATTAACACAATAAATTGTTTAATGATTTCTGCAGTCTCACTTTTGTTAGCCAAAAAGAAAACCCAAGTAAAACGTGAGTAGTCATCTGTAATTACTAAACAAAAGGCTTTACGAGAAATGCTAAGTACATTCACTGGACCAAAAAGATCCATGTGAAGTAACTGCAGTAAAGAGTCAATGGTATTCACCAATTTTGGGTGATGAGGTTTTCGATGATGTTTTCCCTGAGCACATGCCACACACTTTTCGATTGTTAAGAAATCTTTTACTGGGAGATCCCTAACCAATTCCAATTTAGCAAGACGATTTAAGTTTTTAGCATTTGCATGTCCAAGACGACGATGCCACAGAATGGCATTGTGTTGAGAGACTTTGGAAAACAAACAAGTTACTTTTTCGGATGGAGGTCGATTCATGTCTATAACATAGGCATTTCCTCGACGTTCAGACTTTAGTAAAACCCATTCCTCTGGAATAACAACTCCAGGTTTTAAAATCAAGCACCCTTTATCAGTGAAGTGAGTTGAATAGCCATTGTCACAGATTTGTGATACACTCAGTAGGCTGTGTTTCAACTCTGGGACATAATTCACATTATTAAATCTAAGAGCACCATTTGTTACCGTTCCGCGTTGAGTAATTTGACCCTTTTCACCTCCCGCAAAGGAGACAAATCCACCATTGAAAAATTCCAAGTCAGTCAGCTGGGATAAGTCTCCGGTCATGTGCCTTGAACAGCCGCTATCAATGTACCAAAGACGAATGATAGTCCTCCACAGCCGTTCCTGCACATGATGCGGGATTAATTAGTTACAGGAACCCAAGCCATAGTAGATTTGGGCAATCCATTTTTATCCATGTATTGAACTTTCATCCAACAAATGTCAGTAGAAGAGATATCTGCATTTAGATCAGATAAATTTTTAACAGAACACGATGATCCTACAGACGGGGAAGAACTTGGAATAGATGTCTTTGGTTTCCAGTATGATTTGCATTTTGAAACCATTTTCTTCATTGAATTTAAGAAACTATGAGAGGCTTCTTCTTGAATTTTAGTCATCTTACCAGATCGATTGAACTTTTTATTTCTATTCCAATTTCCATCAGAAGGCTTCACCTTGGATTTATCACTCTTCATTGCCTTAGTTGTTTCAACCTTCATAGGCTTGGAGTGATTGAGTTTCCCGTTTGGAGCCTTCTGATGCTTCCAACTTGCTTGAGTTTTACAATTTCTGGCTATGTGTCCGGGGATTCTACATTCATAACAAATTTGACGTTTGACATGTAAATCCCCCTGAAAGGTTGCAGGCTTATCAGATCCAGGTGTTCTGGATAAAGTCTGACCACCTTGTGGTGTTGTTTTAGAATGCCCTTTTTCCTGACTTGAAGAATTCTGTTTCGCGTATTTTGGTAAAACATGTTTTGGTGGAACATACTTTCCAACTCCTCCTTTACCGTTTTTCTTAACCAAAAGATTTTTCGTTGAATCACCAACATTTGTCAAAATAACAGAATCAGAACAATCAATCAAAGCGTTAGACGACACATCACAAGGTTTTATGCTCAAAACAAACGAGCCCACACAAACACTATTGTCTTTAGCAGAAATTGAAAAATTGTTTTTCTGAAGAGAGTTATTAAAAGCAAGTAAATCAGAATCGTCGACTTCATCCCCATCATCTACCCAATCCTCAACAATTACACAGTCTGCACAAGAGTCAATCAGGTTAGTAGCATTCAAATCATTTAACACATTCGAATTGTCTGTAACAGATACAGTTTCACTTGCAGAGGAAACAGAGAAATCAGAATCCTTTTCCTTTGAATCATATAGAGATGAATCTGTCACAGACTCAGATACTGACTCATTCAGTTCAAATTCTTTGTCAGAAGATGAATCTGTCTCACATGACTGATAGTTTGACTCAAGGGTGTCCACTGAATCTGTTACGGAAATAGATTCCAACTCATTCGTCTCTGAATGACTTGAGTGATCATGTGAAACAGATTCATTTTCTTCATTTTTGAACATTTGTTTTAAACTAAGTTCTCTAAGCTGTTTCAAGAAGTCAAAACCAGATGATGTATTTGAGTTTGGTTCAAGTTCTGGTTCTTTAGAAACCGGTACTGAGTCATTTGCCTCAGAAGACATTTTAACCTCATCCTTTTGAACTTCAAAAACTCTGTCGATTTCTTTGTTTTTATCAAAGTCCAAAATCTCAGTCTGTTTTTCAACATTCAAAGATTTAACAAAAACTTTGTTTAAAGACCTTTTAGCTTGCTGTTTCTGGGTTTTTGGTTCTGAAATTTTGATTTTGACAGATTTAGGCTTAGAGATTGTTATGGGAGCAGATTCTGTTCTATTTATTGGCTCTTCTATTTGAGGACCATAACCTTTAAAAGGTAAAGCCAATAATTCTGCATCAGTCATAGGAATTGAGGAGTAATTTTCATTGAATGGTGGTGGGATTTCTGCAAATCCCAATCCCTTGTTCTTCACTTCCTTTTCTCTGAACCTTAACTGGGAGTGAATAATTTTCTCAACCTTTTCACTTGAGCAGTCGAATTTTTTAAAATGAAAATCAGCATTTTCAAATTGAGATTTCAAACTGATCAACTCCGCACTTAAGGTATCAGATAGTCTTTTGAAATGCAGATATCTGCATTTGTGATCACTCACCTCCTGATGCAAGCGCTTGATATCGAGTTTTTGTTTTTCGACCATTTCTTTATAAGAATTAAATTTCTTTTTCATGTCCCAGGTGGCCATTTTCTCGTATTCAAGCTGCTTGAATGCGGAGAGAGTTTCTTCTCTAAAACCTTTAATTTTTAATCTACATCTATCAGTGCAACAAGATTCAGCTAAAATTTCAGAATGTACCTCAGCTGCAGACGGAACATAATCGTCATCCATCTGTGCCATAAGAGCTTTATACACAGAGTCTTCAACAATCTGCAATTCTTCAACCTGAGATGACCAGTTCCATCCACTTCCCGATTGTGCAACCATAGCTTTGTTTGAGTTTGATGCTGCTGATGCCGGTTCAGAACGAGTGACAGAAGCATGAGTACCAGGAGTTGATGCAGTAGCAGTAATCACAGGAGTAAGAGGATCAGTCTCCTTCTTGGGCTTGGTGCATTCTCGAGCAAAATGACCTGGTTCATCGCAGTTGTAACACCTTATCTTCATCTTGTCCCAACCCAATTTCTTGGCTGGATTCTCCCACACATTTCTCCCTGTCTTCTTCACAAATTTGTTAGCTCTATGTACCACCATAGCAATCTGCCAAGTCAAGTCCATTTCTTCCACATCATCTTGATTAACATCATCAAGATCACGGGCTCCAATATCTTTTGTAGTAAGCTGCCCTGCAAGAAAAGCGTTGTAGCAGTTCATGAACCCTGCAAATAGACTCAAGTTATTTTCAAGCTCTTTTGGAATTTTCACGGTTGACTGAGGTGTAGCTGGAGATGTAAGTGGTGATGTAGATGAGGATTGTGCTGGGGTGACTGATGAAGAGCTTTGATTTACAGAATTCTTAGGTGCAAAGATTGGAGGGTATGATGATCCACTGGAGGGATAAGAGTACAACGAGTGTCGTGGAGGTTCTTGTTGTGAGATAAGAGCATTGCTGGGAGAGGCAATGATAGCATTGTTATAACTTGCAGTCTGAGTCATATATCGTTGTTTGTCATCAAGATCATAAGACTTGATCAGAGAGATTGTTTCTGATAAGGTGAGTCTTGCCAAATCTTTGGTTCTCTTGATCAGAGTGACGTTAGAATCCCAACTTCTAGGTAAGGTGTTAAGCAGCTTCTTGTTCATCACAGAGTTATCCACCACCATGTCATTTGCTTTCATTTCACTAATCAATGCCACAAATCTCTGAATTTGGCTTTCTAGAGTTTCACCAGGAATGTGATTAAAGGTGTTAAACTTTTGACTCAGCATTTCTCTTCTGCTTTCTTTCATCTCTTCATTTCCTTCATACAGATTTTCAAGAGCTTCCCAGAGTTCTTTGGCAGTAACACAATCACGAACCCCAATTGACACTTCGGGAGAGAGTGCCTGATTAAGGTATGCAGCTGCTCTGTTGTCAATGTCAACTTTCTCCTGATCTTCATCAGTATAATGCTCTGCTGGTTTTATAGCTGTGGCTCCAGTCACCTCATTCACAACATATGTAATCACGCAGGGACCATTCAGAATAGATCTCAGAGCCTTAGCATCCTTGATCTTCATAACTTGGATGAACCTGAACTTCCATTCAGAATAAGACATTCCAAGTTGCAGCACTGGTATTTTCTGATGAGTTCCAATCACAGATTCCATAGCTTTATCAACAGTTGCAGCTACTAAGAGCTGATTAGCATCAAGTCCATTCAGATTAGCCTGATTAATCAAGTTGTCCATCTCTGAAAACAAAACTTAAAATTATTAGAATAGTTTGATTTTAAAGGAACAATATTGATTTTAGTCAGAGGATTGTCCAATTATTTCAATGTTGAACTCAGGTTTGAGGTAGAACTCAGGTTCGTAGGTTGAACTCAGGTTTAAGGTAGAACTCAGGTTTGTAGGTTGAACTCAGGTTTAAGGTAGAACTCAGGTTCAAGGTAGAACTCAGGTTCGAGGTAGAACTCAGCCTTGAGGTTGAACTCAGCTTTGAGGTAGAACTCAGCTTTGAGGTAGAACTCAGCGTTGAGGTAGAACTCAGCTTTGAGGTCGAACTCAGCTTTGAGGTAGAACTCAGCTTTGAGGTAGAACTCAGCGTTGAGGTAGAACTCAGCTTTGAGGTCGAACTCAGCTTTGAGGTAGAACTCAGCTTTGAGGTAGAACTCAGCTTTGAGGTCGAACTCCCTTATTTGGTAACCTGCCAAAGTGTAACAACCTTTCCTACAATTTTGGAGATCAAAATATTGAAATTTTTGGAAACAGATCTCCTTAAAAAAACGTTTCAAAACCTTCCTAAATCTCAGCAAACACTTTAGATTTTTCAAGAAAACAAATCAAACTCCTTGTTTTTTAAAAAAAATTTAAAGAACAAACCAATCAAAACAAGATAACATACGGTTGAAACCTTCCACAAGAGAGAACATGATTAGTAACATAAGATATAATCAAGAAATCGATACAAACTAATCAACAAACAACCTGATTCTTCGATTCTTCCACTGATGACTTCTTTGATTCTTCGAATGATACCAAAACCGAGCCTTAAGAAGACTACTTAGGCTCTGATACCAATTGTAAGTCCAAGATCTTCACTTCCAGGTATCAAACACACACACAATCAAAGGCGGAAACAATGATTATATGTAAAGAACAAAGAAGAACTTTGAATCGAATGATTTTATTGATCAAAGTGCACACGAGTTCTATGACTCGTCTGGTACACCTACTAGCCGAGAATAACAAGCACAAAATAACAAGTGACTAGCCAACACAAACTGATCAAGCAAACCCCTATTTATAGTCACATAGGGCGGTTTGCCATACAAAAGGCCTTTAGCAGGCCGAACCCATTACTAATACATGTAAGCCCAAACCAAACGCAAACCTTTAATTATATGGCCCAACACTTCTACAATGGATGGAAATCCATGATTACAACACTACATTACCCATATGGTTGTAACTTTCTGTTCCAATATGAGGAAATTCTCAATTTTTTCAGAATTATTACTTTTCATCATGATGCTATAGCTGCACCTGGTAAGTTTTTCTACTGCAGGCTTGACGACCCGCTTACAAGCGACAAACGTCTAGTATGTGTTTTTACTATCATTTAAATACATTATATAACACATCTTATACAAAATTATGTATTAATGTGTCAACATTGTTTGCAATTTTTAAGCATATCAGTTGCGTCGTGCTTCATGGATTATACAACAGGCAGCTTCCATTGGATCCAATTGAAGTCAGATCAGTTCCAGGTCATGTATTTCAAATCCAGCTTGAAACAGAAGATGGTGCTATTTATGTAAGTCAAAGATGGCCTTATATCAAGGAGACGTTTGCAATAACCAATGATCATCTGATTGTGTTTGAAATCATTAATGAGGTTTGTTTCTCATTTTATAAGTGTTTGTTGCAATTTTTATGTATTGTTCTTTTTGAATAAAATAAGCTTACTCTTTCTGATTAATTTGTCTACTTTTCTATGGTTCTTTGTTAATAAAACAGAAAACCTATGATTTAGCCTTTTTTGTGAAAAACAAGCTTACTCTTCCTCCCGAGATGTGGGAGTATGATGTTATGGTGGAGTATGATAATGATTATAATGATGAAGACATCATTGTTGTTTCCGATGATGATAGCAAAGAGGTGAATGAAGACAATGCTATGGATGATGAAGCTGATTCTATCGAGGATGTAGGTGCTGTCGAGGATGTCGGTGTTCCGGTTGTTTTCAATGTTGACAAACACTTTGTAAGTGCTACTTATTTAGTTCCATATATTGTAATCATATTTATGTATATATTGTTTTTTTATTAATATGCCATTCGTGGTTATTTGTGTAGCGTATGAAGAAAGATTGGGCAAAAGATAACGGTTTGAACAGGAAGATGGGTTTGACAATTTCAGATGGTGAGGGTCGTACTTGGGGAGTGTCTATTGGTGTGGAAGGTTCGAGAGGAAAATACCGTTACTACATCAAAGGTATGTCGACTTTTGTTGCTGATAAGGAACTGCATCCTGGTGATCAAATGCATTTCGTGTTTTTCCAAAATCAAGGTCTGTTCAAGCTCTCAAATGTAGTTAGCGGTGATGGTATTTAGTTTGATTAGTGGTGGTTGTTTTTTGGTTTGATGACAACATTTTTGGTGGGTAACTTTTGAAGATGATGAATGCTTAGTTGGTCACATACTTTTGCACGTTTACTGTTGATGTAGTAAATCGTGCATTTTGGGTTTTTTTAACTTTATAAACACTAATATTTTGGGCTATGATTGGTTGTCAACTATATATGATCGTGAATATGATGTAACTAGCAGTAGTCCTATGTGCTAATGTTACTGCAATCTTTGGCAAGAATGTTATGAATGTTTGACTTTTTAGTAGTTATAATAGAATTACAATGTTTCACTTTTTATGGAGATGGTTTTTAGTTTTTGATTTATCATTTACTGTTTGGTAAGTATGTTATCAATGTATGACTTTTTTAGTAATCATAATAGAATTACAATTTGCAAAAATTTTTACGTCAAACTTTGACTTTTTTTAGTAGTCATAATAGATTTACAATTGGATATATTTTTTATGTCAAACTTTGGCTTTTTTAGTAGTCATAATAGAATTACAATTTGCTAAAGTTTTTATGTCAAACTTTGTCTATTTTAGGTTGTCATAATGGAATTATAATTTGCTAAAGTTTTTATGTTACAGTTTCACTTTTGATGTCAAAGTTTTTAATTTCTGACTTATCATTAATCAATAGTTATTAGTCATAATGTACATTTGTAACATAATTTGCTAAAATTGTTAGCAATATTTGAGGATTGTTTGAAAGTATAGCCATGTTTGACTTCTTATGTCAAATCTTTGCATTTTTTATTTTTTCTTCGTTATTTAACATTGGAAAATCAATGGTTCAGTGTAATATTTCAAACAATGTTAATAAATAACATTGTTTGCAGTCAAATTTCAACTAGATTTTAGAGTTTAATGTTTTGATTTTGGATTAATTCATTTTTTTAACATTGGAAATTAAAGCTTTCAAAGAATACTGTTTTTAGTAGACCAAAGGCATTTAAACACATAATAAATTGTAGAATCTTTGATTTATGACTTTCTATTTTTATCGTATACATTTATTAAGAACATAGATTTGGTTTATAAAATTTGCAATAATTAGTCACAAATCTTTAAGTTTTTTATGTCAAAGTATAGCAGTGTTTGACTTTTTTATGTCAAATTTTTTAAGTTGTGTTTTATCCTTTGTGATTATTTATGATTTAAAATTTATAAAAGGTCAACAAGATGAATTAGTACATTTGTAACAACTTTATTTTTTCATAAATCATTATTAGCATATCCAAATTAATGTTTTTCAGCATAAACTAATAATCCTTCTAATTGTAAGTGTCTAACTATTTTTGGTAGATTATAAAGTTTTACATTTTTCATTTGAATGACTTTATTTTTAAACATTAAAAATGATTGATTTTTTACATTTTTGGTTATTTAAAAAATCAAAGACATTTAAACAAAAAATAAATGCTAAAAATATTTGACTTTTGACCTTGCTGTTTTTAAGCACATACTTTGCCAATGACCTCCAGCCCAGCTGGGGAGAGGTGGGAGGGTTTACCTCTTCGGAGGGTTCCCGCCCGGGCTTGGTCTTGAGTTCGAATCCTGCACACCACGAAAAAATTCCCTGTAACGGTTTGAGATAACTTCAAAGTGGACACCGGTGCGTGGGTAGTGATTCGAACTCGAGTCGAGGGGTTGTCTGTCGATTGGTTTCACCGCTGAAGTACACCTTCCAAAAAAAAAAAGCACATACTTAAAATTTTAAGTATGATTTACATAATATTGGAAACATGTAATTATCCTAATTAGCATTTATCATGATTTAAAACATTTATGGAAACATGTAATTAAATCATTTTGATTTCCATTTCATATTTCGGTTCCATTTCGGTAATCTATACTAAAAGTAAAAAAAATGTTAGTTATTACAATCTTAAGTAGATTATAAATACAGATGCAAATCAATAACTTTTCAGTCAATCTTTTTTTCCAGAGTTGATCAGGTAGCATCCACTCTATTTTTTCTTACATTCGTTATTTATATATCACTTGAACAGGAAGATTGTAGCATCCACTCTTTTTTCTCTTACATACTATAAACTTGCAGGATTATGGATCCAAACAACGTAACCTTTTTTAATGACACCACTTGGCGGATTAGTCAATACACAATCAAAGTGAAGGTACTTAGACTTTGGAGGCGAGCAAATCGAAAGATACCGGGAGAAACTCTTGCTATTGATATCGTTCTCATGGATGAACAGGTTAGATTTATACATATTTCCGTTTTCATTTATTTTTTACACAACTTATTTTTACATCATTCCTGATTTAAGTTCGTTGGTTTTGTTTTAATGTTTAAACAGGGCTCCAAAATGCAAGCGATTGTGTGGAATAGATACACGAAGAAGCATGAAAAATTTTTACGTGAAAATGAAACTTATTATATCTATAAACCACAACTAGCTGATAACAAATCTGTTAAACATTTTGATAAAAATGACATACTCTCGTTTACTTTTGAAACCAATATTACGAAGTGTAGCAGGTTTGATGGAAGCCAATACGGTTTTATTTTTTCGTCTTTTGAGTCAATTAAATCTGGTAACCTGTCTCAAGAACAGAGAATTGGTTTGTTTACTGACTCTAAAAATTTTATATATATATTCTTAAAGTTTTCTGATTTTGTATTATATAAATAACTTTTTTTTCTTTTAGATTTCATTGGGTATGTTGAAGAATGGAGTCCACCAGAGCCAACAGAAACCAAAGTTGGGTTGAAAAACAAGATGAACCTTATCTTGATTGATCTAGAGTATGTCTTTCATCTTTACAAATCATAATTTATTATTTCATCATTGCTACAGTTATGTTGATTTAGTTGTAGACGATCAATAGGTAGGAAGACATATTTTGAATATGTTCCTTTTAACCAACAATGTATTTATATGTAGTGGGATCAAAATTACCTGTTCTTTGTGGGATGAGTATAGTGAACAGATGTTCGAATACATCAAGCAAAATGAAGCCGAAGTCCATGTTCTTCTCATTGTTCAATTTGGTAGCTTTAACAATTATAAAGGTTTGTCATTTCTTACGTTTTTTTTATTAGATTTTACATATTTTTACTTGTGTAATAATTTTTACATTTGAAGTTATATTTTATCTTTAAAGGCAATGTAACCATGCAAAATGGATTCAATATCACTCGGCTCTTTATCAATGAAGGCATTGAAGATATTCGTACTTTTAAGAAAAGGTATCATATTTATGTGCTTTTAAGAAGATATATATATATATATTTGTATTTGTATTATATACATAAATGATACAATGCTTTTTACTTATAGTTATATTGAAAAGTTTATCTCTAAAGAATCATCTTCTGTTCAACGATCGCTTGGATCGTCTGGTAGCATGAATATTGCTTATGAATTCTTGAATAAAACACCTTTGATAACAGAGGTAAAGCTGAATCGAGTTATAATAACCTTATATACATGTTGATATGACCTTAATAAAGTTACTTTGATAGTATCCAAAGGTGGTCACTACTAATTAGTTTTTTTCACAATAATTATTTGTATTAAATGTTGACCTGATTAATGTTTGTTTTGCAGGTTAACAAACAAGTCATTGTTGTTGGAATAGTTAAGGGTGTGGATGATAAGGACGAGTGGTATTACCTTGGATGCGAGAACTGTAACCACAAGGTTGAGCCTACTCTAAGTTTACCTGATGATGATGACGCAAAAGATGTTACTTCATTTAAACAGGTCTTGGTTTGCACCAATAAAGATTGTCCCAAACACATCGTATCTGCTGATCCAGTGTAAGAATTATGTTGCATATACATAAGTTAAATTTGTACAATATTATTTACTTAATAATGTTTTGTAATTCAAAACTGTAGGTTTAGAATTCCAATAAGGGTGTAGGATTGTACTGGCATAACATCCCTTATATTGTTCGATCGGGAAGCCAGAAAATTGTTGGGAATGTTAGCAATGCAGCTGTTAGAAATCTCCAAACAGGTAACTTATTTATGTTCAGCCCTAAACAATGTACTTATTCTATTTCATATTAATTATATCATTGTTATCAAGGTTTCTGGTGATGAGAAAAAAACTCCTGCTGAGTTTGATGCATTTGAAGAGAAAAAGTTTGCTTTTAAAATTAAAGTTGGACAATTCAACATTGATAAGCATCTTGATGGATATGGTATACGTAAACTTACAAATGATTCTTCAATAGTTGCTTCACTTGAAGAAATGTTCTCTGACATTCAGGTTATCATTATATCAACATTCCTTTATTATTAGTGTTACGAATCATTATTATTGTTATTTGTTTATAGTATAACTGTTTAACTTGAATATTTGAAACATATTAAACGTTTAATGTTTTTAGGTGGATCAACCTGGGTTTGAAAACATCAGTATAGGTGAATCCTCAACACAGAATGCAGTCTCTCTTAAGGTTGTTGTTTGACTTCTTAAATCATTTATGCAATTAATTTTTGAATGTAATTTATTCTCACACTTTGTACATTTCATTTACTTTTGTAGGATTCTGTTGGAAATAACAATACTCCATAATCATCTTGTAGAGTTAGTTTTATACATGATGAGCATGAAGTGAAGCGTAGTCTCGACAAAGTGTACGAGCTGGACGATGATGCAACTGAATCTACAACTAAAGTGCTTAAGACTGATAAGAAAAGCTACTCTAACAAATCACCTGAGACCCCCATTTTGATTCCTAAGGTTGAAAAATAGGAACAATGATCCGTGTGTTTACGTATTTGTTTATTGTCAGGATTTTTATTTAATGTTTGGTGACAATTTGTTTTGACTTATGGTTTGTTTGGTTTTTGAGACTAATTGATCTAAATAAATGGTGTGTTTGCGCTTTATGTTTGTTTTTGTTACTTTGGTAATAATTTTACATTGTTCAATATATTTTTAGGATGTAACCTTATTGTTCATAGTTTATAAGAAGAACATTCATATTTTTGTATACAAAAGTATGTAAATGACATTTTTCATGTGATTTCATATTTATAAATAAGACGGCAACAAATAGTCCCATGTAATACACTCAATAATATTAATCAAACAATTTTAAAAAAGTATAATTAAATTCGTATATAACTTTTTAATTTACAAAATATATACGTATTACTTTAATATAAAATGGTAAGTAATCAAATGAAGTTATTACCTTCAAATTACACAGTTGCTATAATAGCATTCAATTAAACACATTTATTCTAATTACAAGCAAATTTCTTAGTACTAAAATTCGAAATACCAAAAATTTGAAAAATTTAAATGCGAATTAGTCCAAAATTTTTAAATTCTAATTACACAAAAAATTAAAATTTTTAGTTTTCTTAATAATGGTAAGTAATTAAACTTATTAATTATCAGTTTTAATTACAATTTTAATGCAAAGGCTCTATAAAAACCACAATACTCTCAACCAAAGTTACATACACCTCCTGATTTAAACTTTGTTCAAACAAAGAAATCACAACAATCAAACCTTGAAGAAAATTCTACTAGGTTGTTTTATGCTCGCTCTCGACTGTTTTTTCGTACAACTTGAATGTATGTCATTCTTTTCTTTCGGTATTCAATTTTTTCGTAATACTTGATGATCGTGATTACTTTTTTTTTCTTGAATCCATATTTCTCCATAATACTTGACTATTTCTAGGTTAGGTTGATTTATAATCGAGGCTTAGTTTATTATTATGTATCTTTGAATGTATATATCTCTCAACTGATCATGCATACTTCTAAGTTGATTTATGTTGTGTTACATTCTTATGAAACATTTTATGTAGAAATTGCCTCCTTTTAGGTGAAATGGGACGTAAAAGACTGTCTAATACTTCAAATGGTAATTTTTTGGAGATATCTACAATGTGTTTCTATTTCTGTTATTTGTGTTTTCTCATCTAACTTATGGATTTTTTTTATAAGGTCATGACAAACGAACGTCGTTATCTAATATCTCAAACGGTAATAAAATTTCATATAATTGACATCTTTATTTATATGATCATAGTATTATGTAAGTAATTAATTTTTCTTCACAGTTGTCTCGAATGACCAAAATTAAGAACGTGGCCGAGTGTGGCAAATTTAGAAAATTACAACCGGATGCCAAGAGATGCAAGGTCAATAATCATAATAATGGAATACAAAATGTACCGCCCACTGGAATATTTAACCGTGACTCCATTGAATGTTCCAACCATTATATTCAGCAAAGCTCCACTGTCCAAAGTACTTTGAATGTGTCTACACCCGTAAAATTTTCTTATAACAATTTTTAGTTTTATACCTTTCTATAAAGTTTGAACTTCCAATGCCTACTTTTAATTAAACTAAATTTTATTTGTTTTTCTATTTTTTAAAGGTGAAGTGGAACAAAATCCTTTGTCTAATATCTCAAACGGTATTGTTATTTATTTAACTGACACATTTTATTGTATAAGAAATTACTACTTTCTTATTGACTTTAGTATAGAAACTAATATTATTTGATATGTTGTTTCTACGCTTGAAGTCAAAAGTAACATTGCAGCGGAGTGTTGAAAATCTAGAAAATTGCAAATGGATGCTAAGAGACAGAATAGTAAACAATGTGAAAATACAAATCCGTCAACATCCAGTAATAATGTAGTTTCAATCGATATATCTTCGGTAGATCAACCCATTTAACACATCTTTTTCCGGTAATAAATTTTTATACTATTTAATAATTTTTAACAGATTATTAAATTGATGTCAAAGTTTTTACTCTAACCTTGTCTTATTATTGTTTTTTTATTTATCAACAGGTTCGACAGAACGCACTCCTTTGTCCAATATTACAAATGGTATTATAGTTATATGTTACTTACGTTTGTATTTATATTATTGTAATATTTTATAAGTAAGAGTTCATTTAATATCCAAACTTATTTTATTTTTATCCATAGTTTCATAGTTTCAGTGCCTGAACTCAAAAGACACAATTCTGTCGATTGTCGAAACTTTAGAAAATCACAACTTGAGGCAAAAAGACGTAAACTTAATTCTATTACAGGAGTGAGAAACCAATCCATTGTTACACATGACGTTCCAAATAATAATACGTTTACAACTCCTTGATCCAACACCTTCTGGTATAACTTTCTTTGTATCGATTAATTTTATAAATTTGTTACTTTTATTAATATTAACTTTGAAATCTTATCATTATATTCAGGTGAAGGCACTAATTTTAATACAATTTCACTTGCATCATCTTCTGCTCAAACAGAAACCATGAATACATTAAGAAGTAATCGACGTTGCATCTCACTTGACCGCATGGTTAGTTTGTCTGACGAAGAAGATGTGAATCCTCAACCAATTGAAGGCTTGCAATATAAGGGTGTCTCTAAAGGTAAATATTAAATTTACAAAACAGTTACAACTTTATTGTTTTTTATAAGTTAATTTTATTTCAATGTATTCTATTCGCAAGATTATCTGGATCACGGTGATCAAACGGCTGTATGTGAAATGTGTAACGCCAAATTGTGGAGATCAGAAGCTGGTAAAGGTGTTAAAGTTGGTGGAAGAACAACTTACATGCTATGTTGTGGTTATGGAAATGTACAACTTCCATATTTCAAAGAGAGTAGTTTAGATTATCAGAATCTTTTCAAGAACATAGACTCGAAAAGCAAATATTTCTTAAAGCACATTCGGCGCTTCAATTCTATGTTTGTTTTACTTCAATGGGAGGTAAGGTTGACTCAAATATTAATAGAGGAAAGGCTCCCTTCATATACAGAATAAGTGGTGAAAATTATCACACCATGGGTGGTCTTCTTCCTAAAGATATATATGACACTTACAGGAAAACCATTTATAGGTAATATTCTATAGTTTGTTAATATTAAGTTCTAACTATACTTTATTTTTTAGCAATTTATATAACTATTAATTGTTTCAATTTTTATTGATTCATTTCAGTAAGGAAAAAGGAGAGTCTAAGGATATTGCTGACGGACTTGACATTGAAATCATTCAGTACCTGAAGTCGATGTTAGACTCAAAAAATCAGCTTGTGAAAAGCTATAGGAGTGTACGGGATCGATTTCACCAAAATCCTGAAGTTAACCTTAAATTACATCTTATTGGTAGGAGAACTAAAGATGGCCGAACATAAAACTTACCCACTTCATCAGAAATTGCTGCCCTTATTTTGTCAGACAATGATGACCAGCTTGACCATGGAGATATTGTTGTGGAGTCAAGAGCAGAGGGTCTTCAGCGTATAAGTGAACTTCATCCGTCATATCTAGCCCTCCAGAATCCATTGCTTATTCCCTTTGGAGAAGATTGTTATAGGGTTGATATACCACACAGGGAAGAAAGGAAATCTAAAAAGAAAGTAGATTCAAAGTGTTCAATGAGAGAGTATTTTGCCTATCATATTCAGGACAGAGTTGGTAAGTTCTCATTGATTTTGAATGCAAGGCGCCTTCTTCAACAGTTTTTGGCTGACGTTTATACTATGATAGAGAATAAGAGGTTATTTTATGTACGTTACCAGCAACAAAAACTTAGGTGTGAAACTTATACCAATCTTCAAACCTTGCACCAAAATGGACCGACTGATTTGGCAACAGTAGGGACACCTATAATTTTACCCTCTTCTTTTACTGGTGGTGCATGTTACATGAGGGAGGGAAAATTATCTTGATGCAATGGCTATTTGTAAAAGGCATGGATACCCTGATTTTTTCATTACACTCACATGCAATCCGAAATGGCCTGAAATTAGAAGGTTTCTTAAGGATAAGAAGACAAATCCAAAAGACATGCCAGACATTTTAGCTAGATTATTCAAAGTTAAGCTAGACTGAATCATGAAAGATTTACGTGAAAAAGCATTATTGGGCAAGACTTCAGCAGGTAAAATTTGTTACAAAAAAATAAATTTCTATATATATTCATAGATTATCATTGTAATTCACTAATACTTATACAATATTTATTTGTTGTTATAAATACTACCATGTTTTTATTTATTAAGTTTATAACTACATTTTTTTTACTTAATATTGCAGCGGCTTATACTATAGAGTTTCAAAAACGTGGTCTACCCCACGCTCATATCTGTATGTTTCTTAAAGATGACAGTAAGCTTCCCACGATTGAGCATGTTGTTCATTTCGTTTCTGCTGAAATCCCTGATAAGAATGTAGATCCGGAGTTGTTTAGTCTTGTGAGTGACTTTATGATTCATGGACTCTGTGGACGTGAATATCCCAACTGTCCGTGCATGGTTGACGGTAAGTGCTCCAAGAAATTTCCAAAGAAGTTTTCTTCTGCATCAACGTTAGATTCAAATGGATATCCGGTTTATAGAATACGAGAGTTAGGACTATTTGTTGAAAAAGGAAGTGCTCAGTTAGACAACAGACATGTGGTTCCTTATAACACAAAACGTTTGAGGCGTTACCAAGCTCATATCAAGAAGTGGTGCAAACAGATGAAATCAAAAAAGATTTTGATTGCAGGTTCCTTTCAGCATGTGAAGCTTCATGGAGGATATTTAAAAACGAGGTGCATTACAGATACCCTCCAGTGATAAGGCTTCCATTTCATCTACCGGTGAGCAAAGTGCTGTATACGGTCCACAAGATAATCTTCAAAAACGTACTTAACAAACCATCAGTGTCTTCAACAATGTTTCTACAATGGATGGAACTAAACCAAAATGAAGCTGTGGCACGTGAACTTAGTTACATTGAAATCCCAAGTAAATTTGTTTGGAAAGCTGAAGAAAAAAAAATGGGACTTTCGATAGCTAGGTAAGGCAATTGGTCGTGTTCACATGGTTAATCCATCTATGGGTGAGGCGTGTTTCTTGAGAATTCTTCTTAATAAAGTAAAAGGCCCTAGATCATTTGAGGACATAAGAACAGTGAATGGAGAAATTTTACCAGCATTTCGTGATGCATGTTATGCTCTTGGCCTCTTAGACGATGACAAAGAATATGTAGAAGCTATTGAGGAAGCTCATTATACAGGTTCAGGATACCCTCTTCATAATTTGTTTGCGATGATGTTGCTGTCTAACACCTTATCTAGGCCTAAGCATGTTTGGGAAAAGATGTGGAAGTACTTGTCAGATGGTATTATGCGTAGACACGAAGACTTATTCCAAATTGAAGGTAAAAAATTTATATTTAAAAATTTAATTTATATTTATTTATTTACGTCCCTTCTTGTTTTAAATTAATAATTACAAACTTCATCATTATCAGGTTTGTCTCTTCCTGATGATCAAATCAAGAACCTGATGATCAAATCAAGAACCTTACATTGCTTGAAATTGAGAAACGGTTGCTTCGGAATAACTCGAGCCTACGTAGGTTTCCTTCTATGCCTTATCCTCATAATGATTCGATATCATCTGCAAATAACCGTTTGATACTTGATGAGCTGAATTATCAAGTAAGTACGCTAGCTGAGGAATTTCATACCAATGTACGTTCTTTAACAGATGAACAGCGTTTAATTTTTGATGAAATAATTCATGCGGTTGATTGTAACAAAGGTGGGCTATTCTTTGTTTATGGGTTTGGAGGCACTGGTAAAACCTTTTTATGGAAAACATTGTCGGCTGCCATCAGATCTTAAGGACAAATTGTTTTGAACGTTGCATCCAGTGGTATTGCTTCTCTGTTGTTATCCGGTGGAAGGACAGCGCATTCTAGGTTCCGTATACCTTTGAATGTTACTGAAGAATCAATGTGCGGTATAAAGGCGAATAGTGATGACGCTGATTTATTGAAGCAAACTAAGTTAATTATTTGGGATGAAGCTCCAATGATTCACAGACATGCTTTTGAAGCACTTGATCGTACTATGAAAGACATCTTGAAGTCAAAGTCTTCAGTTAATTCAGAGCTGCCTTTCGGGGGTAAGGTTATGGTTTTGGGTGGTGATTTTAGACAGATCCTTCCTGTTGTTCCCAATGGGAGTAGAAGAGATATTATAAATGCCTCAATAACTTCGTCTCCTATTTGGAATAGTTGCAAAGTCCTTACATTAACCAAAAACATGAGGTTAACGTTGGGTAACAACACATCTGAATCCGAAGAAATAAAGGCATTTGCAAACTGGCTTCTTGAATTAGGTGAGGGTAAAGTTGGTGATTCAATTGATGATGATGAGGCAGATGTGGACATTCGAGATGATCTTCTTATTAAGGATTCATCAGATCCGATTTCTAGCTTAATTGACTTCGTGTACCCTTCACTTCTTCAACTTTCCAAAGATAAAGATTACTTTGGAGAACGAGCAATACTTGCACCTACAAATGAAGTAGTACATGAAATTAATGAAAGGTTGCTTGCATTGTTTCCTTGAGATGAAGTCGAGTATTTGAGCTCTGATAGTGTATGTCAGACTGAGAACGCTAATAACCGTTCACAGGAAGACTTATATTCTCCTGATGTCCTTAATGGTTTAAAATTTTTTGGATTGCCTAATCATCGATTAGCACTAAAGGTTGGTGTACCCATTATGTTGTTGAGAAACATAGATCAACAAACTGGCTTGTGCAACGGCACGAGATTACAAATCACCAAACATGCAAAGCGTGTTATTGAAGCCGAAATCATATCAGGTGGAAACATTGGTACCAAAACTCGTATTCCTACAATAAATATGATACCATCTGATATCAAGATTCCAGTGAAGTTCCAAAGGCGTCAATTCCCAATAAGCGTATGTTTCGCAATGACCATCAATAAAATCCAAGGACAGTCTCTATCGAAGGTTGGATTGTATTTAAGAGAACCTGTATTCTCACATGACCAACTTTATGTCACATTGTCAAGAGTTAAAACAAGGGCAGGAGTGAAATTACTTATACTTGATGGTGATGGGAATGTCAAAACTAAAACAAAAATTGTGGTGTATAAGGAATATTTAGTGATATTTGAATAAAATGTGTATTCGTTGCTTTTAAATTTTAATAAAATATTTCTACTGTATTTTTTATACGTTTTACCGCTCCAAATAATTGTAAGTTGATGAACCGCGTGTCCACGCGGGCAATAGACTAGTATGTTATAAATCTCTTTTCCTTAAGATTTCAAAATGGACATATGTACACGACTCACTCATGGTATCTTTAAGACTTTTAAAGTTCTTTCTACCTTAACAAACACATTTTTCTTTAGTGATATGACTATGACTGTGAGTGTTAAAAAAATCCAAATTCGAATTAGAAACCGAAATATCCGATAACCTGTGTCCGAAATATCCAAAATTTCGGATCCAGATGTGAATTTTGAAAATTTTTGGATATCTGAATTATCCGAATCCGAAATCTTAAAAAAATAAATAAATATATAATACACACACATTATATTATACAACCTTAACCCTAAACATAAAACTTACGCCTCCTTCTCCTTCTCCAAGACACTTCATCAACCACCATCAATCTCCAATCTATTCCACCATGACAACCAGCTACCCTCTCGTCTCCTACAACGACCTCCAGCCACCCTGCGCTCCCTCGACCAATCTCCACTTGTAATTCTTTTTTTCTGTTACTTAGTTCCTCCATGATGAGTTTTTTTTGTTACTGTCCCCACCACTAAATCTTTTGAAATTCCCATCATTATATGAGTTTCTACTAGTAAGGAGGCTCCATCGACCATCCTTTCTCCATTTTTTCTATGACTTTTTTTTTTGTTATGTTAATTAATTTGACATAGTTCGCACTCGTTGATTTTTTTGTTTTTTAAGAGTTCGGATATCCGTTGGATTATCTGAATTCGAATCTAAAATTTTAGATATCCGATTTTCAATATCCAAAATTTTTGGACATCTGAAAACCGGATAATCCAGTTTTAAACACCCCTCACTATGACCGTCCGATATTTTAAGTATATGAAAAGTACAAGGCCATGGGGTCCATATTACCTAATTACCTAATATTAGTTTACCAACGTTGATGAATAGTGTTTTTATGTCATTTGTATATGTGTTTATAGGATTTAGTTGCTGTAATTAGTTTGTATCTATTGGCTAGGCGTAGTGGTGATGGTGTTGTTTAAAACCTTCTCCACCCCGGGTTCGAGCAGCTATCATACTTATTTTGCCCTTGTAATTTTTTTCATTAACATACTATTTCGCACATGTTCATCATTTATCTATGAATTACCTAATATTAGTTTACCAACGTTGATGAATAGTGTTTTTATGTCATTTGTATATGTGTTTATAGGATTTAGTTGCTGTAATTAGTTTGTATCTATTGGCTAGGCGTGGTGGTGATGGTGTTGTTTAAAACCTTCTCCACCCCGGATTCGAGCAGCTATCATACTTATTTTGCCCTTGTAATTTTTTTCATTAACATACTATTTCGCACATGTTCATCATTTATCTATGAAGCCTATTTGGACTCAGAGGGTGTTTGGGATTGAGTTTGGAAATGCAAAAGTGCTTTTGGTCAAAAGTGCTTATTGGCTTATAACTTTTTGAAAAGGAGTTTTAAAAAAAGTGTTTGGATTAGCTTTTGGAATGAGAAACGTTAAAAAGTCAATAGATTGTTATTTTTTTAAGTTTTTCGCTTAACTTATTGTGAATATTGGTTATATGGGTGGTAAATTTGTAATTTTTTTCCAAAAGTCAAAAGCTAAAAGCCAAAAGCCAGGATTTCTAACTTTTCAAAAACAGTTTTTCCACCCTTAAAAGCCAAAAGCCAAAAGTCAAAACAGAAAGTGCTTTTGGGTTACACAAACAGCTTATTGACTTATTGGCTTTTCCAAAAAGCCAATAAGTCAATAAGTTGTTTTGAAACTCAATCCCAAACACCCTCTCACACTTAACTAGTGGAATTGGGCAGTGGTGGGCAACACAAAACCTGATCATTTTAATACTTTAGAGAGACGCCAGAGAGAACGGAAAGGATGAGTGATAAAGATAACCTTGGTTGCTAGTTCTCTCCACATTTTCCATAACAACCCATCAAAAGAATAATTTCATGGGGCGTAAACGTTCTAGTTAATTGAAAGGGCACACTTAGTCTATTGACTCCCTGTTTCAAGTCTTCTCATCGAGCTTGGTGGACCGCTCAAATTGATGAGTCACTACTACACGTTAGAAATAAACCCTGGTTCTTAGAAAAAGAAAACCATAATAAAACAAAAAATTGAATTGCCAAGTGATAAGAGTTGCACTTATTTTGATTGGGATTGACAACCTAGGGTATGTTTTGTAAGAAGCTTTTAGAAGCTTCTAGTTTCAAGCTTTTAAGAAAAAGCTCATACGTAATAAAAAACCTTATTTGGTTGAAGGAGCTTAAAGTTTTTAGGTTAGGAGAAAAAGCTCCATATTGAAACGCTATTAGTACCAGCGTTTAAGAAAAAACTCCTACTAGCTACAAGCTTTTAATTTGTAAATAACGTAAATACCTATTCTACCATAAAAATAAAATAAAATAACGTGCATACCCATGCTCGTTGGTACCGCTAGCTATAAACCATTTGGTATGCAAAATACACGTTATAACTCTCTTTACATTAAGATTTCAAAATGGAGAGATGTACAAGACTCAATCTTGGTATGCTTAAGACTTTTAAAGTTCTTTCTACCTAAACAAACTCATTTTTCTTTAGTGATATGACAATGACCATCCGATATTTTAAATGTATGAAAAGACCAAGTCCAAAGGGTCCATATTAATTGAACGGGCACGGTTAGCCTATTGACTCCCTGTTTCAAGTCTTCTCATCTTAGAGCTTGGTGGACCGCTCAAATTGATGAGTCACTACTACACGCTAGAAATAAATCCTGGTTCTTAGAAATAAAAAACCATAAGAAAACAAAATATTGAAGTGCCAAGTGATAAGAGTCGCACATATTTTGATTGGGATTGACAACCTAGGGTATGTTTTGTAAGAAGCTTTTAGGAGCTTCTAGTTTCAAGCTTTTAAGAAAAAGCTCTTACATAATAAAAAACCTTGTTTGGTTGAAGGAGCCTGAGTTTTTAGGTTAGAAGAAAAAGCTCCATATTGAAACGCTATTAGTACCATCGTTAAAGAAAAAACTCTTACTAGCTACAAACTTTTAATTTGTAAATAACGTAAATACATATTCTACCATAAAAATAAAATAAAAAAACGTGCATGCCCATGCTCGTTGGTACCGCTAGCTATAAACCATTTGGTATGCAAAATACACGTTATAACTCTCTTTACATTAAGATTTCAAAATGGAGAGATGTACAAGACTCACTCCTGGATTGCTTAAGACTTTTAAAGTTCTTTCTACCTTAACAAACTCATTTTTCTTTAGTGATATGACTATGACCATCCGATATTTTAAATGTATGAAAAGTCCAAGTCCAAAGGGTCCATATTAATTGAACGGGCACGCTTAGCCTATTGACTCCTTGTTTCAAGTCTTCTCATTTTAGAGCTTGGAGGACCGCTCAAATTGATGAGTAACTACTACACGCTAGAAATATAAATCCTAGTTCTTAGAAAAAGAAAACCATAAGAAAACAAAATATTGAATTGCCAAGTGATAAGAGTCGCACATATTTTGAGTGGGATTGACAACCCAGGGTATGTTTTGTAAGAAGCTTTTAGGAGCTTCTAGTTTCAAGCTTTTATGAAAAAGCTCCTACATAATAAAAAAACCTTTTTTGGTTGAAGGAGCTTGAAGTTTTTAGGTTAGGAGAAAAAGTTTCGTATTGAAACCCTATTAGTACCAGCGTTTAAGAAAAAACTCCAACTAGCTACAAGCTTTTAATTTGTAAATAACGTAAATACCTATTCTACCATAAAAATAAAATAAAAAAACGTGCATACCCATGCTCGTTGGTACCGCTAGCTATAAACCATTTGGTATGCAAAATACACGTTATAACTCTCTTTACATTAAGTTTTCAAAATAGAGAGATATGCTTAAGACTTTTAAAGTTCTTTCTACCTTAACAAACTCATTTTTCTTTAGTGATATGACTATGACCATCCGATATTTTAAATGTATGAAAAGTCCAAGTCCAAAGTGTCCATATTAATTGAACGGGCACGCTTAGCCTATTGACTCCCTATTTCAAGTCTTCTCATCTTAGAGCTTGGAGGACCGCTCAAATTGATGAGTCACTACTACACGCTAGAAATAAATCCTAGTTCTTAGAAAAAGAAAACCATAAGAAAACAAAATATTGAATTGCCAAGTGATAAGAGTCGCACATATTTTGACTGGGATTGACAACCCAGGGTATGTTTTGTAAGAATCTTTTAAGAGCTTCTAGTTTCAAGCTTTTAAAAAAAAGCTCCTACGTAATATAAAACCTTGTTTGGTTGAAAGAGCTTGAAGGTTTTAGGTTAGGAGAAAAAGCTCCATATTGAAACTCTATTAGTACCAGTGTTTAAGAAAAAAAAACTCCTACTAGCTACAAGCTTTTAATTTGTAAATAACGTAAATACCTATTATACCATAAAATTAAAATAAAAAAACGTGCATATCCATGCTCGTTGGTACCGCTAGCTATAAACCATTTGGTATGCAAACTACACGTTATAACTCTCTTTACATTAAGATTTCAAAATGGAGAGATGTACAAGACTCACTCCTGGTATGCTTAAGACTTTTAAAGTTCTTTCTACCTTAACAAACTCATTTTTCTTTAGTGATATGACTATGACCATCCAATATTTTAAATGTATGAAAAGTCCAAGTCCAAATGGTCCATATTAATTGATTGGGCATGCTTAGCCTATTGACTCCTTGTTTCAAGTCTTCTCATCTTAGAGCTTGGAGGACCGCTCAAATTGATGAGTCACTACTACACGCTAGAAATATAAATCCTGGTTCTTAGAAAAAGAAACCCATAAGAAAACAAAATATTGAATTGCCAAGTGATAAGAGTCGCACATATTTTGATTGGGATTGACAACCCAGGGTATGTTTTGTAAGAAGCTTTTAGGAGTTTCTAGTTTCAAGCTTTTAAGAAAAAGCTCCTACGTAATAAAAAAACCTTGTTTGGTTGAAGGAGCTTGAAGGTTTTAGGTTAGGAGAAAAAGCTCCATATTGAAACGCTATTAGTACCAGCGTTAAAGAAAAAAAAAACTCCTACTAGCTACAAGCTTTTAATTTGTAAATAACGTAAATACCTATTCTATCATAAAATTAAAATAAAAAAACGTGCATACCCATGCTCGTTGGTACCGCTAGCTATAAACCATTTGGTATGCAAAATACACGTTATAACTATCTTAAAATTAAGATTTCAAAATGGAGAGATGTACAAGACTCACTCCTGGTATGCTTAAGACTTTTAAAGTTCTTTCTACCTTAAAAAACTCATTTTTCTTTAGTGATATGACTATGACCATCCGATATTTTAAACGTATGAAAAGTCCAAGTCCAAAGGGTCCATATTAATTGAACGGGCACGGTTAACCTATTGACTCCTTGTTTAAAGTCTTCTCATCTTAGAGCTTGGAGGACCGCTCAAATCAATGAGCACTACTACACGCTAGAAATATAAATCCTCGTTCTTAGAAAAAGAAAACCATAAGAAAACAAAATATTGAATTGCCAAGTGATAAGAGTCGCACATATTTTGATTGGGATTGACAACCCAGGGTATGTTTTGTAAGAAGCTTTTAGGAGCTTCTAGTTTCAAGCTTTTAAGAAAAAGATCCTACGTAATAAAAAACCTTGTTTGGTTGAAGGAGCTTGAAGTTTTTAGGTTAGGAGAAAAAGTTCCGTATTGAAACGCTATTAGTACCAACGTTTAAGAAAAAACTTCTACTAGCTACAAGCTTTAAATTTGTAAATAACGTAAATACCTATTCTACCATAAAAATAAAATAAAAAAACGTGCATACCCATGCTCGTTGGTACCGCTAGCTATAAACCATTTGGTATGCAAAATACGTGAAGTCTCTTTACATTAAGATTTCAAAATGGAGAGATGTACAAGACTCACTCCTAGTATGCTTAAGACTTTTAAAGTTCTTTCTACCTTAACAAACTCATTTTTCTTTAGTGATATGACTATGACAATCCGATATTTTAAATGTATGAAAAGTCCAAGTCCAAAGGGTCCATATTAATTGAACGGGCACGCTTAGCCTATTGACTCCTTGTTTCAAGTCTTCTCATCTTAGAGCTTGGAGGACCGCTCAAATTGATGAGTCACTACTACACGCTAGAAATAAATCCTGGTTCTTAGAAAAAGTAAACCATAAGAAAACAAAAATATTGAATTGCCAAGTGATAAGAGTCGCACATATTTTGATTGGGATTGACAACCCAGGGTATGTTTTGTAAGAAGCTTTTAGGAGCTTCTAGTTTCAAGCTTTTATGAAAAAGGTCCTACGTAATAAAAAACCTTGTTTGGTTGAAGGAGCTTGAAGTTTTTAGGTTAGGAGAAAAAGCTTCATATTGAAACGCTATTAGTACCAGCGTTTAAGAAAAACTCCTACTAGCTACAAGCTTTTAATTTGTAAATAACGTAAATACCTATTCTACCATAAAAAAAAACGTGCATACCCATGCTCGTTGGTACCGCTAGCTATAAACCATTTGGTATGCAAAATACACGTTATAACTCTCTTTACATTAAGATTTCAAAATGGAGAGATGTACAAGACTCACTCCTAGTATGCTTAAGACTTTTAAAGTTCTTTCTACCTTAACAAACTCATTTTTCTTTAGTGATATGAATATGACCATCCGATATTTTAAATGTATGAAAAGTCCAAGTCCAAAGGGTCCATATTAATTGAACGGGCACGCTTAGCCTTTTGACTCCTTGTTTCAAGTGTTCTCATATTTTGTACAAACTGTTCTATGGATTTTTTAAAGATGTTCGGTGTAGTCTCCTTAAATATATTGTCCTATGAATGTTCTTGTGATATAATTTTATTTCTCAACAACTGAATGCACGTACGTGTAATAAGTCCATATATAGAAAAAGAAATACATAGAATATAGAACAACAACAAATCGTGTAATGTGATTTATGAAAATAAATTAACTTTGATTTGTTTTCTGTATTGCTACTGTTGAAGAACACAACAATCAAAATGTTATATCCTTCATTTTATGTTGATTGATCTTTTCATTTCAATAAAAAGGGGCAAATTACATAAGAATAGCAGGTAGACGGGCAACAAGTTGCGCCGCCACCCCCTTTCTGGATAGAGAACCCTAATCTAAAGAAAACAAATCCTCGCCCCTAGGGAGTCGAGAAGTTGCTATGGACCACTCGCTGGACTCTCATCAGAAACCAGAAACCTGATCGCTTCCGGTGCCAATGAGCCAAAAGTATCAAAGGCCAAAGGAACAAAAGCATGTTGGTTATCCCTCGCACGCTTTAGCGTGCTTTGCCACCTTGTTCGACTCTGCTCTAAGTACCGCTTGCCCCGGAACGAACCCACTATCCCTGAAACCCGCTAAAAGGGACACGCCCGTAAGGTCCACGCATGCGTGTTTCCCACCTTCCCAACCAAACACTAGCAGGTCAGCCGGACGTAAAGTGGACCTCCCTTCTGCCGGGTCTGTAAGAAAGTTAACCGGGCCTCTTTCTTTGCCGAGATCCCTGCTCGTCTAAGAATATCCATTAAAACGTCCCGAACGAAATCGTGCCTGTACTTAAACCCCGGTAACTTTGTACAATGGAGGGCATGCTCCCCATATTTATCCAAACACGCTTTACGGCAAACTGGACATGCTTCGTCATCCGGAAAAATGGGAATCATCAAACGATATTTAAGTATTGCTCTATATTCCACTGTTGACATTCGTTGCCCCGGTCCTTCGATAGGGATAACTGTTAGGAAATCTTGGGCGTGGGGCCTCTGTAGGTGGTCATTGAGGGATTCAAAGTAGGTGGTAATAAAGATTTGAAGCAAATATACCTCTCCAAGTTTCACTAGGTGGTCATTGAGGGATTCAAAGAGAGAATTTACAAAAACTTGTTATATTACTAATGAATCATCCAAATATAAATGAAGGGGTATGGTTGTATTTGTAGGTGGTGACTGGTGAAGGGGTGGGTGCCTTTGATGAACCGACATGTTGGTTCAATATAACCACCATATAACGGCCACTACTGTAGGTTATATAACAATAATACAAATAACATACTAAACTTAGGATAATCAAATGTTATGTGTAACAATAATACAAATAACATAATGTCCAATCCATTATGGGTGAAAAATTCAAATTCATCCACTGTGATAAAAGGAAACCACCCAAATCATCCAAAAATCATCCGAATCGTGCTCGTCAAATCAATCAATGAGAGCACTTACTCTGTAATCTCATAGTTGGATCACTCCAAAGTAAAGGCTAGCTAAGATCCATAGCCTCTTGCTGTAGAAACTTAGCCCTTTCACTCTATAACTCTTTGACTCGAACTTCGTCTAATTTCAATACCAAACTCTGTCCAAACAATAAATTAGAACATTGAAACACAAATATCAGTTCAATAAAATCGGTTGTTTCTCTATGTTCAGTGAAACCAATTAAGTTAAGTTGGGTGATGTTTACCTTCATATCTTAAAATTTTGTAGCTCATGAAAGCTAAGAGCTACTTGTTCTTTGTTGCATCCTTTGGTCCCTCAAGGACTTGGGATCCAACTGCATAAAAATCCGAAAACCCGCTACCAGATAGTTGATTTTACATTTCTCCTCGCCACAGATGTAACGGTAGTTCACCAAATCAAAGCTAACAAAACCTAGAACCACGAAAAACGTTAATCGGTGCCGAAAAAAGGATAACACTGACCGGAGAAAAAAAGAAACAAAATCAGAGTTATAACTTACCTTAGTCACTGGTAAACTGACTTGTACTCTGAAACCGTCGCCGCTGCATTAGATTGGCTGGTTCATCTTCACCGCCGCAAAACAACCACGACCAGCACCACCATGGGTTACCTACACATGCAATAGAAAAGGGCTTACCAGAAACGTGCCGGAAGTTGATTATTAAAAGTCCTAATCAGGGCCGGCCCAAGCATAAGTAAAACGAAGCTAGGGCTTTGGGCCCCCAAATTTTGTGGGCCTCATTTTTCTAAAAAAACAAAACTTAAAATGTATATATTAAAGTTACTTCGATAATAGGTAAAAAGGAGTTATTGTAGTCCAATGGTAAATGTCTTGTGCTATACTTGATTAGGCCTGGGTTCGATTCCCATTTTTGCCATGTATTTTTATTTCCTTTGTTTTTAGCATTTAATGTTCCACCCTTTTAAAAACCTTTTTTTTTTCCTTGAGACTTGGTTCAAATCCACCAACAGAAGGTATGGAGTTTCGTTGAAGTTTATGTTTCTCATAGATATTGAAGTTATCATTTAATTTGGATTGCTAAAAGCAATTTATATTTTGCGAGTTGCACATGGAAAACAATTTATTTGCTGTACCATATTTAGGTTATATACTTGAGGATTTTGGAAATTTTATGTTTGATTGTATGGGTTTAGTGCCCATGTATATTATGATAAAATGTTATGGTCCATAATTATGTATTAATGAATCATTTTAAAATAGAGGCATCCAACCCAACCACCCATTTTACTAGACAGAGGTGTCTTTAAAAGGGCCCCAATTTTGAATTTTGCTTTAGGCCACCAAAAATGTTGAGCCGGCCTTGGTCCTAATGACTGAATGTTAGTGTACTTTTATTCAGGAAATGTCATGTATCTTGTCCTGGTGCTCTCTGCTATAGGAAATCCGACGTGGGCGTTTTGTTAAACTCTCAAAACCCTTTTCGTATTATGTACGTAGCAATGTGAACCATGTTTAAACATAGTAATGGTTTTGTTTAAGGTAATTATTCTTTAACGGGGTCGGGTCTTACACGTTTCATACAAATTATTCTATGTAATCTAATATTTATTCATCTTAATTTCTATTTTTTGAAGATGTTTGTCAAAGGCTCCTTAAATATATTGTCCTATGAATGTTCTTGTGATATAATGCCGTTTCTCAACAACTGAATGTACGTACAAAAGTTATATACTAAGAAAAAAGTACATAAAATATAGAGCAACAACAACTCATATAAGGTTATTCATGAAATGAAACAAGCATATTATGGTATTAAGTAGGTAGTAATAAATATTTGCAGCAATGATTCCAGTCCAAGGTTCAGGTAGAGATCTTGTTCCTTTTGGCTACATGCGTCTCTACTAAGAGACCCATAGTAATATCCTTCATTGATGGCCTAGACTGAGGGCTCTTATGTACGCATGAGATTGCTACCTCAACAAGTTGTTCCACTTGATGAGCAACTTGTTGCACAGGCGGAGGAAGACGTTGGTCCAGAAGTTTAGTGTGAGATATGCCTTTCGTGTCTTGTAACAGTGTGAGTAGATCTCCTGGATGCTTACCCATAATAATTTCTAATGTTAGTACCCCGAAGCTGTAAACATCACACTTCTCATTCACTTCCATTGTGTATGCAAGTTCTGCAAAACAAAAACTCGAATCAACATCTTGTGAAAAAATCAGTTGAAAGATTGGTTAATACCTGGCGCAATGTAACCAAACGTTCCGGCAAAAGAAGTCCAGTTCGATGAGTCTGGTTTTAACAACCTGGCAGTGCCGAAATCAGAAATATGAGCAACCCAATTGGAATCGAATAAAACATTGTTGCTTGACAAGTCCCTATGGATGATTGGTTGTGAACAATCATAGTGCATATAAGATAAGGCCTTTGCAATACTTCTAACAGTCATCTCCCTTTTTTCCCAATCAAATTCAACAGCTCGTTCCATGTTATTCAGTACATTCCTTAAGCTCCCACCTGACAAGAACTCATATACCAAAAACGAGTGACGTGAATGTGAACAAAATCCGTAGAGTTTGACAACGTTCTGGTGGCGTATTTCTGTCAAAGCTCGGATTTCATTTTCAAAACTCTTGAGATTTTGCACCTCACCATCTTCAGGTGCGTGAATTTTTTTCACCGCAAAAACTTCAGATGACAATTCTGCTTTATAAACAGTTCCATATCCACCAACCCCCACAACATGCTTTGAGTCGAAGTCCTCCAAGGCATGAATAATTCTCTCATACACCAGTTTCCCATCGTATCTCCAAATGGTAAAAGGTTTTCTCTTGTCTCATGGGCTTAAAGTTTACCTTAGGGTTTCTTTTACAGAGATAGCCGAATATGACAACCATAAAAACAATAAGCAAAATGAATGCGAATGTAGGAATTATGATTAGAACCACAATCGAAACCTTGTGTTTATTACCTTGGTTTCCTGCTGGGATGGGGCAGTCTAACCCGGTGTTATTTCCACATAACCCTTTGTTATGTCCAAGTGCCTCCTTTGGAGCATCTTGAAATGCTCTCATCTTTGGAGTGGGGCCCTCTAGCTGATTGAAAGATACATCAACTGTGGTTAAACTTAACATTGCGGTGAAACTAGAAGGAATAGAGCCTGTGAGGTTATTGTGAGAGACGTTCAACATTTGTACAACCGTCAAACCCCCAAGTTGTGGCGGAATCCTCCCCGTCAAATTATTTTCACTAAGATCAAGGGATTCTAGCTTTGCCAACTTGGAAATATGTACAGGAATAGCTCCCTCAAGTTTATTACTGCTTAAGTTCAAGATCCTTAACTTTAAGCATTCTCCTAAACTTTCAATGATTTGGCCTTTAAGAGAATTTTGTGCTAAATTAAGTTCTTCTAAGTTGTACAATTTTCCCAACTCTGAAGGAATTGTACCTGACAACTTATTGTACCTGACAACTTATTGTCGTCCAGGTACAAGTTCACGAGTGAACTTAATCTTTCAAAGCTTGTTGGGATTTCACCAACTAAGTAATTTGATGAAAGATTAAGCTGGACTAATCTTGTTGCTCCTCCTAGCTCTGAAGATATTTTTCCAGACAAATTGTTGTTGGATATCTTTAAGCTAGTTAAGTTAGGACATGAACCCCAGTTACTAGACACCTCCCCATAGAACTTATTGTAACTCAAATCCATATAATTTAAGTCCGGATAGATTCCGAAATCTTGAGAGATGTTTCCAGTCAGTTGGTTATTTTCAAGGCGGACTCTAACTAAGCTGCTACACTTTTTCAAGCTCTTTGGTACATGGCCTGTGAAGAGATTATGGTTTGCTGTGAAATGTGTAAGCTTCCTCGCGTCACAAAGTTTGTTTGGTAAATGACCAGAGAGCATGTTCTCATTCACTTCAAACCATTCCATCTCAGTCAAGTTCATATCTCGAGGAATGGAACCTACAAGATAATTACCGAACAAGTACAATTCACGAAGAGCTGTTCTCTTTCCTAATTCAGGTGGTATGGATCCACTTAAATTGTTATCACCTAAGTGCAACAATCTAAGTTGAGTGTAATTCGAAAAATATTTTGGGATCGACCCAGATATAAAGTTATCATTAAGGTTCATCCTTTCTAGCACACTGAAATTTCGAAAGGTATTTGGAATGGTACCTCTGATATGGTTAAAGCTAATCTCAAGACGTATGAGACCTTGAGCGCCTGCAAGTTCGGATGGAATGGACCCAGAAAATTGATTACGATACAGAGTTAGAATTTGGAGAGAGGTTAAATTTCCTATGAAAGAAGGAATGACTCCGGTTAGACGGTTACTGAACAAAGAAAGTTCAGTTAAGTTCTTGAGGTTACCTATGCTATATGGAATATGACCAGTAAGACGGTTAGTATTTAACGAAAGCAAACTTAAAGTTGTTATGTTTCCTATCTCTGATGGAATCACCCCTGAGAATTGATTACTGCCCAAGTATAAATATATAAGATTAGACATGTTCCCAAAGCTGGGAGGAATGTGGCCATAGACTGAGTTATATGAAAGATCAAAAGTTTCAAGATATGGTAATGACCATGTATCTAGATGATCAAGTGTACCTGTTAAGTTTACAGATCTAATGGTGATGTTTGTCACGACAATTTCTTGGTCGTCTGTGGTACGACGACGTATGTTGCAACCGATTCCAGTCCAGTTACTATGGCATGGGTTGCTTCCAACCCATGATGAAAGAGCTGACTGGATTTGTTTATCAAGGCTAGCTTTCCATTTTAAAAGAGCAGATGCTTCTACACTTGTTGGTGTAGCATTAATAGCAACACACAAAAGATTATAACTAGAAAATATTAATAATATTACCAGTGCAACGGAGAGGGACATGAAAGATCCTTTCATTTTAAGGAAGCAAAGTAAACAAGTGCATATATGACTTGCTTTACTAACCAAAAATGTCGGATACTTATAGAAAATAAAATTACATTGTAGCCCCTCAATGACCTATCACTTTTACATGATGACCCTCTATATTGGCTTAAGTCGTAACAAAGCTCAAACCCGATTCGTTTATTATTTATTAATTAATAATAAAATTACACCGTGGCTCTTAATGACCTATCACATTTAGATACGTTTTAATTTTTTATATATATCCAAAATTTTGTATAAAACATAATATATATTATTTAGTTATTCTAAATAATACTTACAACAACAACAACAACCGTGCCCAGGAAATCCCACAAATAACGACGTTATTAGTAGGGTCTGGGGAGGGTAAGATGTAGGCAAACCTTACCCCTATCTTTAGAGATAGAGAGGCTGCTTCCAGAGAGACCCCCAGCTCGAAAAACAAACGCACACTATATATTTATGAATAATTAGGCAAACACAAAAACACTAAAAAAGTAGTGAAAGCATAACATAACATAATATAACATACATATATATATATACATGCATAGAGACCATCCCTAAGCCGACACAAAAGACATTTTCTCCTACTTCCTAAAAATCTTTAACTTTTATCCTAAGCCTCCACGAATTCCTATCTTGGACCATATCCTCAGAGAGGTGCAGTTCTAACAAATCTTGCCTAATCCGATCAACCCAAGTCAATTTGGGTCTGCCTCTATTCCTCCTTCCCTCCACCATGAGGTGTTCCACTCTTCTGACTGGGGCTGTCATATGTCTCCGCTTCACATGTCCAAACCATCTTAATCTCCCCTCCTTTATCTTATCTGATATGTTAGCCACTTCTAACCTCTTCCTAAGAACCTCATTTCTAATTCGGTCTAACCTAGTGTGACCACACATCCACCTCAACATTCTCATCTCTGCCACTTCCATCTTTCGTAACTGTGTCTTTCTGATGGCCCAACAGTCTGTCCCATAAAGCATAGCAGGTCGAACTGCAACCCTATAAAATTTTCCCTTTAATTTAGTTGGGAACCTCTTATCGCACAAAACTCCAGCGGCTGCTCTCCATTTACACCATCCAGCCTGAATGCGATGGGCAACGTCACTATCAATATCCCCATCCCTTTGGACAAAGGATCCTAAGTACTTAAACTTAGTTACTTGCGGGACCACATGACCTTCAATGGTGATCTGGGTGTGATCTTCGTTGTTTGCCCCGCTGAAATCGCAGTGCATGTACTCCGTTTTAGAGCGACTAATCCTTAAACCTTTACTCTCTAAAGCTAATCGCCATTCTTCTAACCTCATATTTAGCCTTTGCTTAGTTTCCGCGATTAATACAATGTCGTCAGCAAAAAGCATGCACCACGGTAGTGTCTCCTGAATGGACTTAGACACCTCATCTAAGATAAACCGCAAAAAGAAACGGGCTCAACGCGGACCCTTGGTGAAGCCCTACCTCTACGGGAAAGAAATCAGTATCCCCTACAGGCGCACGGACACTAGTTTCAGTCCTATCATACATATCTCTAGTGATGTCAACATACTTTTTCGGGATCCCTCTAGCCTCCAAACTATCCCAAATAAGTTTACGAGGTACACTATCATAAGCCTTTTCCAGATCAATGAACACCATATGGAGGTCTCGTTTCTTCTCCCTATACTTTTCCATCAGGCTCCTCAGTATGTATATCGCTTCTGTAGTTGACCTCCCTGGCATGAAGCCAAATTGATTTACAGTAACATGAGTTTCTCTTCTAATCCTAGTCTCAATTACTCTCTCCCATAGTTTCATAGTATGACTCAACAACTTAATTCCTCTGTAATTCCCACAACATTGAGCGTCTCCTTTGTTCTTATATATAGGCACTACAACACTACTCCTCCACTGATCTGGCATTCTTCCAGATTTAAATATAAGGTTGAAGAAAATAGTTAGCCATTGCACTCCTTCCTCTCCCAAACACTTCCAAACCTCAATTGGGATGTTGTCCGGGCCAACTACCTTAGCCTTTCCCATCTTCCTAAGTGCTGACCTCACCTCTTCCTGTGTGATACGGCGACAGTAACAATGATTCCGTTGTGGCGTTTGGGTAGTTGGGTTGTCGCTCTCCTGGTGGCGAGCCATCCCGTCATTGAAAAGACCGTAAAAGTACGCTTTCCATCTCAGCTTAATGTCATCCTCCTTGACTAAAACATGCCCATCCTCTCCCTTTATAAACTTAACTACCCCTAAATCCCGCTTCCTACGCTCCCTAGCTTTTGCAATTCTGAACATATCATGTTCCCACTCCTTTGTTTCCAGGCGCTCATACATCTTCTTATATGCCGTGTTCTTAGCCTCTGTCACTGACCTCTTCGCCTCCATCTTGGCCTTCTTGTATGCCTCCCTCAAAGTCGCTCGATTCTCCTCATCAGTGCACCTCAAAAGCTCCCTAAAACTCGTATGCTTATCTCTTATTTTGTTTTTCACATCCTCACTCCACCACCAGGACTCCTTATGCTCGCCGACTTTTCCTGAAGTAACCCCTAGTGTGTCATGCGCCACTTGGATAATTGTGGTCGCCACATCCTCCCACATTTGGTTTGTGTCCCCCTCCAATCGAGCTGATAATCTGGAGATGACCTTATCTCGAAAAACTAAACTCTTATCGCCCTTCAAATTACCCCAACGGGTCCTAGGTCGCATTCTTCCCCTCCCTCCTAGTAATTCTTTCACTCAAGGCTATATCTGCCACCAGTAGACGATGTTGGGCCACTGCGGTCTCCCCTGGTATAACCTTGCAGTCCATCCACCATCGTCTATCACCTTGCCTCATCAAAATATAATCGATCTGGGTGCTACGACCCCCACTGCTAAAAGTAATTAATTGAGATTCTCTATTCCTAAAGAACGAGTTTAAAATGCCTAAGTTGTGGGCCACCGCAAAGTCTAGAAGGTCCCTACCTGGGTCGTTCCTAACACCAAACCCAAAACCCCCATGCACTGATGGAAAACCATCGATATCTCTGCCAATGTGACCATTAAAATCACCTCCTATACAGATTCGCTCCCCTACCGGTATAGCACTCACAACCCCGTCAAGGCACTCCCAAAAGTCTCTCTTTTCCTGGTCCCCTATTCCCACTTGAGGTGCGTACGCACAAACCAATGTCACTACTTCTCCCCCAAGAACCAACCTTAGTACCATAATCCTATCATTGTGCCCGCACCACTTCAACCACATTTCTATACAAAATCCAATGCCACTTAGAAATCCTACCCCATTCTTTGCCCATCAGACCCCGAATACACTAATTTGTACCCATTACACTTTGTCCCTTTATGCCCCTTCCACCTAGTCTCTTGTAAGCATGCTATCCCTACCTTGTGCTTTTTGAGTGTGTCTACCACCTCCAACAATTTACCACTAAGAGTACCTACATTCCAGGACGCAAACACGCAACTTACACCCTCTATCCCTTCCCTTGCCTACACCTCTCTTCCTTGGACACGATCTCAAGTAAACATGACAACTCCTATCTTCTATGTTTGCAAAATATCACCCACACAATGTATGTTAAATAAAATTGTATCTCAAGGACTACGCAGACTGGCAGATTATATTATGGTGTAATATTCAAATAATTATATCAAATGCTAGCAAACTTTGTATAAGATCAACCATAAAATGATTATTATTACTTAAAGAACCTCAAAATCTGTGTATATTAGGAGTTTTGTTTAGGATCGAGTGCACCTGGGTTATTGGTGAGAATTGTCGCAGACAAAGTCGTGAAATGCCCTTTCCTGAACGGAGCTGACGGAGATGTGGCTGGTGCGCCTTGCTGGACAGAAGTCGTCGATACCTTGCTGGATCTGAACGTTGCTCCGATGAACTCGTCGGGTCTGTACCAGGGGGTTGGGAGGAAGGCGAAACCTTGCTGGAAATCTGTTGGTTGCTGAGATAACTCGCCGGATCTGTATGAGAGGGTCGGCAGAAGACGGGACCTGCAGAGAAGGAAAAGACTTACCGTGCGTATATGTGTTAAATAGGAATTATACAAATAGGAATATATGTGTACGTGCGTATATAATGTTAAATAGGAATTATACAAATAATAGGTCCGTTTAGCCTGCGATTGGACCGGCTAGAAAAGTGAATGTGGATTTGTTTATTAAACAAACTTATTTTGGTAGGGTTGTGAATGAACCAAGTCGCTAGTGATTACTTGAGATCGGCTCACTAAAAGCTCAAATTCAAACTGAGCTAAAACAAACTCGAGCTCGAGCTGAAGTCTAAAAGTAAGTTTGTTAGTTAGATAAACGAACATGACCTTCACTTGCAGAGCTCGTGTCAACTCACAAGCTGCAACAGGGTTATTATTTATATGTTTTTTTTTCTTGTATATATCATAGTTTATGTTTTAATGTAAAACTATGATAGAGATAACTAATAATACATTTTATTTATACATTAGTTTGTACTTGAAAAATTAATAATTATAAAGATATATAAATAAGAGTAACAGATAAAAAGAACGAGTTAACCGGAGTTTGAAAAACCATTAACAAGTCGAGCTTAAGCTAGCTTTAGTTATAGAGCATGAGCCAAGCTTGGTCTCGGCTTGTTTACAATCCTGATTTTTTAGGCTCAAGTTAATTTAAGCTCGGCTTGTTTGAGCTATTAGTGAGCCAATATTTTGTAACTCGTATACATCTTGACTCGTTCACACCCCTGTTCAAAACAATTTTATCATTTACAACAAAGTCCCTCAATTTTCAAATTTATACTTCGATTACATAAAACTAATTAAAATACATTACAATAGTAATTATGATCAATTTAATCATTTTAATCATTGTGATTAGAACATATAACACAATATTTCACCAATAATTTTCTTTACAAAACTAAACATTTTAAAATGATCCGACTTACTATGGAGTAACTTGCAAAGCTAACTACACTAGACACCCTTATGTAATTAGATCAAGTTAGAATTTTTATACTAACGACCGTCTATTTAGCTCGTTAAATACAATATGTGATAGTCATGTAAGGGTACTTATGTAATTTTCTCTCTCGATCTAAATTCAGTTGTTTTTCTCCCTGATCAATCTTTAGTAGGGTTTCTTGTTCGTTTGGGGACATACAATTACAGGTTCCAATCCATTAATTAGTGTGTACATTTGTGTTTCCATGTTCATGTATATATAAATCAATAACTTTATGATCAAAAACAAATTTATTAAATTCTAACACATCCGAATCATTATCTAGCAATTGAATACCAAAATCTAAATCAGATTCTAGTACTACAAAATGATATTAAATGACTTTCTTAATAACCATTGGGGTTGGTGATCCAATGAGAGAATCAAAGCTTCTAAGAGCAAGTGAGGGAGGTCATGGGTTCAAGGTCCCA